>CAUYRH010112216.1:0-22187 GCA_963574655.1 Perodicticus potto
ACTCACTCATTCATTCTTGTATTTATCCACTCATTCATCCAATACTGATTTCCCCAGGTCTTTTGCCCTTTCCAGCCCCTCTATCTGAAATACCCACTTATCCCCCCAGGGCTCTGCTTGCCATATTGCCTTTTCCAAGACCTTCCCTGATCACCCACCCCCTCTGATTTAGCCCTCACCACGAGGTGGCTGAACTGCTCTTCATGATAAAAGAGGGTAAGCTGGTGTCCCTGGGGCTTTCTCTCCATATATGAGATAATGATGCCCAATAGGCATTCGTTTACCCTTATTTTTCTTTGGGAACCATTTTCCTTTCTCTTAGCTTACAGGATTGGGACAGAGCCAACCCTATTACCCAGGTCCAGAAATGAGCACATCACCCAAGCAAATCCTCAGAGAGCCAGTTGCAGGACTTTTGCTGAAACACTCAAGAAGGCAGATTTTATTCTGCAGGTTACTTACATGCTAGGCTCTAGGTTGAAACTGCTAGAGGTCACCTTCCTCCCTAGGAGGAGAGAATCTGCATGAAAATGAAATTGATATTGAGGAAAGCAGAGAGGAGAGAGGAGAGAAGCACAGCCCTGAGTGTATTGCTTAAGCTCCTGGATTCAGCCACACCTGAAACCCACACTTCCCTTGGACTTTCCATTATAAGAACTAATAAATTCCCTTTGTGCTTAAATTAGTTTGTGTTTCAGTCACTTGTGATAAAAGACCTCACTGATAATAAAGCCTCAGACATATGCAGATGGTAAAGATTAGGTACTTTCCTCTTGAGGGATGTGGCCAGGCGCTTCCTTCTCTCAGAAACCACTCCCGCTCTAGTGGCTCCTATTCTAAGAAGCCTGGGTGTTTGAAGTTCATTCAGCCTGAGGCACAAAAGCAAAAGCAAAATGCTAGGTCCAGCAACTGCACACACAGCTACACAGCCAGCATCAGGAACTGGGAATTTGCATCATTCATAAACAAATCCATATTCCATTACTCTGCTTGTTTTTGTAATGAGAGTCCTAATTTTATTAGCTCGTTGACACGTGTTCAGGAAAAGTAACCTCAACCTCTGAAGGGTCTAAACCAGTCACAGTTCTCTTGTCGCCTTGTTAGTGATTTGCTCTGGAGGGGGCTGTGACAGGTCTCTTGTTATGCTCAGAAGCTGCCTGGGGGAGTCTCTCAAGGGCTGGATAGCAGGAGGCTTCTGGGCTGAAACTTTTTCCTTCCTTTTTTTTTTTTGAGACAGAGTTTCACTATGTCACCCTCGGTAGAGTGCTGTGGCGTCATAGCTCACAGCAACCTCAGACTCTTGGGCTTAAGCCATTCTCTTGCCTCAGCCTCCCAAGTAGCTGGGACTACAGTTGCCCACCACAACACCTAGCTATTTTTTTGTTGCAGTTGTCATTGTTTCTTAGCTGGCCCGGGCTGTGTTCAAACCTGCCACCCTCGGTGCATGTGGGCAGCGCAGTAACCACTGTGCTACAGGTGATGAGCCAAAACGTTTTAATCTTAAAAAGTAGGCCAGGCATGATGGCTCTTGCTTGTAATCCTAGCACTTTGGAAGACCAAGGCAGATCACTTGAGGCTAGCAGTTCAAGACCAGCCTGAGCAACATAGTGAGACTCTAGCTCTACAAAAACACCCCGGAAAAATTAGCCAGACATGATGGCGTGACCCTGTAGTCCTCGCTTCTTGGGAGGCTGAGGTGGGTAGATCGCTTGAGTTCAGGAATTTCATTTTGCAGTGAGCTGTGGTAACACCACTGCACTCTAGACCTGGCAACAGAGTGAGACTTTGTCTCAAATAATGATAACAATAACAATAACAATAACAATAATGCAAGAGAACGAAGCTTTCTTTTTCTGCCTCACAGAAAAAAATGAGGCAGTGTGAGGAGTCATTAACTGGCATAAACTGAGACTCTTTCAAACTCCTGCTGTAAAGCAGAATTATAACAGAGTCATGTGCCTTCATTTTCCTTCCCATCTGCATGGGACCTGAGGGGGTGGTAATAATATTCTTTTGTTTTAACAAAGAAAAAATCTCATAAATATTTATTCTTTGCAGAATCTACATGCCAATTTAAGTATTATTCCTGGGGCCATAAATTATTAAGTAAGGCAAGAAATCAGAATTAACAGATTTTGGAAGGTTAGAGTTTCCTTTGATAAGACATACTAATGATCTCTGAAGTCCCTGTGGCCTGCAAAGAATATTTGCAAAAAGAGTTTTGTGATGCTGAGGAGTGTCCTCGATTTTTCTGCAGCTACAAAGTAAAAGGTCATTTTGCTTCTTATCTTTATGCAAATTATTTCAGCAGCACTTAAAGGAGCCTGTACACCTCAAGAGCTAGAACCCATTAGTTACTACCACAAGCAAAATCAGAAAGACAAAACATTTAAAACAGGGAAAAGAAATAGGCAAAGTACTTTTTTAGCAAAAGGAAGTGTACAGTTGCAATGCTTTGCAGTTGTAGGAAATGATGGCTGGAGCTGTGGCAGCCACTATGCCACCACGAGGGATGATGTTGCCAACATATGAAGGAGGCTGCCTCTATGTGGACGCCATTTAAATGATGCATGGACCATTGTAGACCCTCTCTACCTTCGTAGGACTAGTTTTGTAAAATAATAAATGCCCTTGCTTTTTTAAAGATGCTTGGAATGTATTCTTTCCTTGCTTGCACCCAACATCATTTATGTGATGCACCCACAGTGAGTGATGCACATAAGATGGGTAAATCAATGCTGGCCCAGGAACTTAACCAGTATGGTCCATTCAGTATCCAGATCAGTGCCCTCTCTGGGCAGTGTTCCAGCTGTCAGCACTGAGAGTCCCTTTTCCCCTCCAGGCCCGGTCACTTCTATACATGAGAACATTGATCATGGTCTCTGTATTCTACAGAAGGGAGCAGAAACTTTTTTTTCAACTCTAGCCAAACCACAAAATTTAACCAAGGTCGTTCTAGAATATACCTGTCACCCACCCTGATAATTTAACAGTAACAATATCAGAACCATGATTGCCTTTGCAGGTAGACTGAGGGTGAGGATTATCAGAGAAGGGGCATAAGGAAACTTCATGATGGAATAGAAGTGTTCTTTATCTTGGTAAGTGTTTTTAGTCCGCAGCAGAAGGGTACACTTACTACATAAATGTATGCGTTGGTCAAAACTTGGCAAATGCATGGTGGAGATAGGCGCATTTCACTAAATGCAAACGTCACCTCAAAAAATAACTGCAAACGTTGAACTCTAGTTAAGTGTTATGAATGCTGAAATGTATAGGGGTAAAGAGACCTGATGTCTGCTTTAAAATTCTTCAGTCTAGGGCCAGGCATAGTGGCTCATGCCTGTAAGCCTAGCACTCTGGGAGGCTGAGGAAGGAGGATCTCTTGATCCTAAGAGTTTGAGGTTGCTGTGAGCTATGACTCTATAGCACCCTACCCAAGGCAACAGAGTGAGACTCTGTCTCAAAAATGCAAAATGATGACAAGTGGTAGAATCTAGAGGGTGCGAATATGGGTGGAACAGTACAATTTATTCATCTTTTCTATAGGTTTGAGAGTTTTCTTTTTTTCTTTTTGAGACAGAGCCTCAAGCTGTCACCCTGGATAGAGTGCTGTGGCAATATAGCTCACAGCAACCTCCAACTCCTGGGCTCAAGCGAGTCTCCTGCCTCCGCCTCCCAAGTAGCTGGGACTACAGGAACCAGCCACAATGCCCGGCCATTTTTTGGTTGCAGCTGTCATTGTTGTTTGGCGGGCCCGGGCTGGATTTGAACCCGCCAGCTCAGGTGTACGTGGCTGGCACCTTAGCCCGTTGAGCCACAGGCGCTGAGCCAGGTTTGAGAGTTTTCATATTTAAAAGTTGCGGGGAAAATAAAAGCCCACATAAAGTTAGGAAGTTGTGTCCACTGCTGTGGCAGGTACCCCAAATAATCATGCTCCAACCAGGTGGAAAACCCTCTTTCTCAGAGATAGCCTTGGCAGGTCCTCCTCTCCCGCTGTGGTGCCAACCAAGGGCGTCGTCCCCAGGACCATCATGTCCACATTCCAGGCTGAGGGAGGGGAAAAGCAAGAAGAAATGGAGATTCTATCTATTTTTGAAAGTAGTAAAGATAATAGAAAAACCAAAGATGGTGGTGATGGTAGTGAGCATGGACAGTGGTGACAGCCCGCACACTCCCCTGACCGTGGGCAAAGCCCCGGGCTGAGAGCTCCGCATGAGTGAACCTGTTCACTCACAGCAACCTAACCACGTTATTCTCATTTACAGATGTGGACCCGGGGACCGGGGGAGGCTGAGCAGTGTTGGCCCATCAGAAGGGGCCTGATATGAATGGAATCCTCCCCTCTCAGGGCAGGAAGTCAGCAGAGAGGGGGGGCTCTGTGGGTAACGCTGGTGAATCTCAAAATCACGGCATAAACATCTTGTTAAGAAATGTGGAAATTCTGAGTGACGTGCAGCAGTGGAGGGTGGCTGATGCGTCTCCAGAAGAAGCAGGGCGATGGGGCAGCCAGGCATGGTGGCAGCACTGACGTGTCGCTGGCAGGACAAGAGGCTGGCAGCTGTGAATCTTGGAACCGTGGGGGCTTCCTCACGAGATCCCAAGTGTCAGCATGTGTCATTCAGCATCCGAGTCAACGATTGAGGTCTGGTGAGGGGGCTGCCCCTGGGGCCTGGACATCCTGCCTGCAGGGACGGCTCCAGCTTAGAAGCATGAGATGGGAACAGTTCGTGCGGGTGTACCCAGCCAGAGGGCCTTGCTGTGTGTCCTACGCAACTCTCCAAAACCAAATCAAGTCACAGCCGCACCACCAACAACAGGAAGCGTTCACGAGGCACGTTCTCTGCGCCAGGCACTGTTCTAAGCATTACCTGTGTGTCCTTCATTTAATCTTCCCAACAGTAAGGATGAAGTAGGTGCTGGAACTAACTCCTTTCACATGTGGGAAAACTGAGGCATAGAGTGATAATCCCATGAAGGGCAGTGGAGACCCAACTGTGAACTTCCCACCACAAATGGCCAAATATCAGACTTCCCTGAAGGTGGACACTTTCTTCTTTTCTCTCTCTCTCTCTCTTTTTTTTTTTTTTTGAGACAGAATCTCACTCTGCCCACCTGGGTAGAGGGCCATGGTGTCATAGCTCACAGCAACCTCAAACTCTTGGGCTCAAGTGATCCTCCCGCCTCAGCCTCCCATGGGACCACAGGTACCCACCACAATGTTTGGCTAGTTTTTCTACTTTTTTAGTAGAGACAGAGTCTCATTCTTGCTCAGGCTCAAACAAAGGTGGACACATTCTTGATTCATTTCGGATGCCCTGGCTTGAATTTCGGCCATAGTGGCCACAACGTTGGCTGAGGTCCTCGGTGGCAGGAGCAAGGCCAGTCCCACACGCAAGGGCGACTCAGCTTGGAGGAGCCCCCGTGGCCTTCTCACTGTGTCTGCAAGATGGTAGAAAGATGGTATTTTTTTGAGTATCAGTAGCGTTTGGAGAAGGAGGACTTGGGACACATATGAATCCTTCTAGCAATTGCTAGTGTTATGATTATTGACCTGATAAATAAACAAGGAAGCAAAGAACAGAAGGGGGAAAGGGACAAAGAAGAGAAAAGTTGCCCTGACTGTGCCTATAATTTACCCAGCACTCTGGGAGGCCAAGGTGGGTGGATCGCTTGAGCTCAAGCTTTTGAGACCAGCCTGAGCAATAGCGAGACTCCATCTCCACTAAAAATAGAAAAATTAGCTGAGCATTGTGGTGGGCACCTGTGGTCCCTGCTACTTGGGAGGCTGAGGCAAGAGGATCTCCTGAGCCCAGGAGTTGAGGTTGCCGTGAGCTATAATGATGCCACGGCACTCTACTCAGGGTGACAGAGTGAGATTCTGTCTCAAAAAAAAAAAAAAAAAAAAAGAGGGCGGTGCCTGTGGCTCAAAGGAGTAAGGCGCCGGCCCCATATACTGGGGGTGGTGGGTTCAAACCCAGCCCCGGCCAAAAACTGCACACACACAAAAAAAAGGACAAGGAACAATACCTTTTAATGTCAAAGAGAAAGGAAGAGGGTGAGAAGGAAGGGGTGGGGCTAAGGATGAGAAAAGAAGGCATGAAGCAGGTAGGATGTATCCAAAGATTCCCATGAACCAGTGAAAAAACTAGTTTTGTCCTTAGAGGAGTCAATGGTAGGGTATGGATGGTGCAGGTGAGGCGCTTTGCTGGGTGAGTTAAGTGTCTACCTGGATGCCATCCCCAGCCCGGCTGTTATGTGCAGGCCATGAGGCTAAGAGCAAGTGATCCTGCCTCTCTGAGCCTCAGTTGCCCAGTTGCACAATGGGGACTAGGGTCCCCAAGCCCACAGGCTGGCGTGGGAGCCTGATGAGCCGTGCCCTTGTCTGTGGTCTTTGGGGCAAGCGGCATTGCCTGTTTCCCACTCCCATGAGGTCATTACCTGCACCCAGCTCTCACTTGGCAGGCAAATCAAAGGACTTGAAACAGCCGTGTCTTGGTTTCTCACAAATGCATTAAATATGACTTGGCGTCCCGCCCGGGCTTCCTGTCAGGGCGGTGGGCAAGGACTGTTTTGCAGAAGTCTGACAGGTGTTGGGGTTATTGTCATGTGCAGATGCACAAGGCAGGACCCAAAAGGAGCCCCAGCTGCCCTGGGGCAGCAGGTGTGGTTGGCCCACCCCTCCCGGCCTCGGCATGACTCACACTGGCCACCCTGGGCCCTGGCGAGGCCTTTCTGGTGACTCAGGCCTGGCCACTGGCCTCTGCCCTGACTTAGCCCTCTGGCCCCACCGGCATTAGGTCGATCCAGAAGGGTGTCGGGCAGTGGGTGGAGGCAGAGGAGGGAGAGGTGAGGGCACAGCTAGTGAGCACGCTGGGCGGTCCCCAGGGCTGACTCCATTGCACTTTATGAAGCTCCCAAGTCTGACCTCACTCCTGACTCGGGAGTAGCACCCTGGGGGCAGCAGATGCAGACTCTGGATAGGACTGCACTGCTTGGGCTCAAGTCTCGGCTGCCCCCTATGTGACATCACGCTTAGCTAGGTTCTCAGTGCCTCAGTTTCCCCAGATGTGAAATGGAAATAATGACGATGCCTACCTCATAGTGTTGGAAGATGAAATGGATGATAATGATGACAATGAAGGTGATTTCTTGACACTCAGAATAGTATCACACCCGGCGTATCCGAGTAAGGGTTTGCTATTACATATATTACTATTTTTCTGCTAGAACAGTGTGATAGCTAAGAGGAAGGACTCTAGAGCCTGGTCAGGTTCGATTTCCAGCCCCACAACTTACAACCAATGTAAACTTAGACCTGATTTAGCCTTTCTGTGCCTCAGTTTCCTAATCTGTAAAATGGGAATGGTGATGATTTATTCCTCATGAAGCGTTACGAGGATAAGTCAATGCTTGCTGAGTACTCAGGCTGGTGTCTGGCACACAGTAAGTGCTCCACTGCTGTTGCGGCCATTGATGTTTCTCTTACTGGAGCTGTGCTCAGTCAGAGGTGCTAAGCTGTTGTGATGGGGGCCTGGAGCTGCTGAAGGACATCCTGTCTCCTCTTGGGGAGCACCTGCTTGATGGTGAAGGTAATGCAGGAAAAAGCAGAGCAGGGACACGGGGAAAGACCACCTCAGAGGGTATTGTACAAGCACCTGGATGTAACTGTGCCTGAAGCAGAACCCACCCCTGGACTTCTCACTTCTAAGAGCCTATAAATTCCTTCCTAGCTTAAACCACTTTGCTTGGATTTCTGAAAGTTGAAGCCAAGTGCATGCTAAAACAGAAGGCTATTGGGAGGCTCAAATAATGGATAGGGAAGCTATACAAGGAGGAAAGGAACAGAAATGAGATGACTTGAGAAGTGTAGGCTACGTGGAGGGAGTGTTTCTGTGGAACCCCAGTGTGGTACTGTCCCCTGTGGGAAGGTGGTTGCACCACAGAGGCGCCCCTTCACTCCTCCCTGTACACATTTTTTTGATGTGTCTTTGCCATTCTTCCCAAAAAGAGATGGAGTCTATCTCTCCACCCCTTGAATCGTGGCTGACATTGTAACTTGTTTGGGCCAATAGAACATGGTGAAAGTGATACTGTGCTGGTTTTAAGCCTAGGCTTCAAGAAAACTTGCAGGTTCTGCTTGCTCTCTTGGATGGCCTCACCATGACCTCAGGACCATGACCTAGCTAGCCTGCTGGAAGATGAGAGCCCAGAGGCTCTCCAGCTAACTGCCACCCAGCCCCACTGAGTGCTGAGTGCTCTAGCTACTCAGAGCTGGCCACAGATGCATGAGTGAGCCCAGCCTGTATTACTAACCTACAGAATGGAGACATAAATACATCAATGTTGTTTTAAGCCACTGAGTTTTGGATGGTTTTTTATGCAGCAGTAGCTGACTACTACTTCAGTTTAACTCAACCTTGGCCAGGGACCTTTCAAAATCCTGACTTTCAGGTCACATGGAGAGCTGAGGTCTTCCCATCCTAGTCCCTGATGATATCATACCTAGTGATATTCTGAGACTGGGCCTTAAGTGACCTTGCAATTTCCATTTGGTTTCTTGGACCCCCACCACCACCTTGTGGATGAGCCTGGGTCAGCCTGCCAGAGACTGAGAGACCACATGAGGAGAACCCAGCTACCCTAGCTGATGACGTCTGGTCCAGCCCACAGAGAGCTGACTTCCAAATAAGTGAGTGACCCCAGCCAAGATCAGCACAGCCAACTCAAACCCACTGCCAATCAGAGAAGCGTGAATGATCCCACTAAGACCAGAATTACACACCTAACTTGTAGACTGATGAGCAAGCAGAAATGAATCCTTATTATTTAAAATCTCTGATTTGGGGGATATTTTGTTTGGCATCCATGACTGATATACTAACTTTGTATCTGTGGGCAAATGATTCACCTCTCTGGGTGAAAAAGAGGAGTAATTTGGGATAGTCACAAGGATGCCGTAAGCTCATGACCCTAAAGCTCTTGGCCCAGAGCCTGGTTGTCTTAGCCCATTTGGGCTGCCGTCATAAATTGCCATGAGCTAAGTGGCTTAAACAACAAACGTTTATTTCTCACAGTTCTGGAGACTGGGAAATCCAAGGTCAAGGTGCAGGCAGAATGGGTATCTGGTGAGGGCCCTACTTTATGGCCATCTTCTTGCTAGGTGAAGACTTTGGTGTCTCTTATAAGGACACAGTCCCTTCACGAGGATTCTACTCTGATGACCGAGTTACGTCCCAAAGTCCCAACCTCCTAACACCATCCCATTGCGGCGGGTAGAATTTCAACATATGAATTTGGGGGGGACACAAACACACACTCCATACATTGGCAGAAAGTGAGGACTCATTTAATGATAGTTGTTTTTAAAAAAGATAAAATGAGCCAGGCGAGGTGGCTCATGCATATAATCTTAGCATTCTGGGAGGCCAAGGCAGGTAGATGGCCTGAGCTCAGGAGTTCAGTCTGAAGAAGAGTGAGACCTTGTCTCTACTAAAAATAGAATAACTAGCAGGTGTTGGGGCAGGCACCTGTAGACCCAAACTGACATACATTTATTGAGTTCTTATGATATTCCAGTTTTTTCAGGAGCTGGGGTTACAATGGGAAAACAACAACAACAACAATAAATTCGTGACTTCATGGAGCTCTCAGTTCAGTGGGTTAAAGAAAAAAATATTAAGCCCATAGAGAAACAAGTGAAAACTCCAAAAGAGACGAGTGTTTTGGAACAAGTATGTAAGTCAGGATGGGCTGGATCACGCTGTAACAAACATCTCCCAAAGCCTTATTATAACAAAAGTTTATTTCTTACTTATGTGCCCGCTGAAACTTGTGGCTCAGCCGAAACTCTGTTCCAGGTCCCCTCTTTCTCAATCCAGGCTTGCAAAGCATTTTCTACCTCAAGTATTGTGGGTTCTGCACAGAGGGAGAGAGAACCCTAGAGCATCTGTCTCTGGCAATTAAACACTCTGGCCAACAAGTGACACACATTACTGCTGCCCACATTTCATTAGCTAGAGCCAGTTGCATGGCCCCACTCAACTATAAAGAGGCCAGGAGGTGCTACTCTCTTAGAAGGTAAGAGCCAGAGAGATTCAGGGACCAGCACTAGTGGCACATATATGGCGGAAAGGCTTCCACAACACAATGATGCTTGAGTTGAGGCCTGGAGGATGAGAGGAGGAAAAAAGAAGGGTTTTCTAGGTGGCAGGCGTAGCACAGTGAGGAAGGTAATGAGTGGGAACAGCTTAAAGGCAGCTAGTTTGGTTGGAGCTAGAAGGAAGGGTCTGGGAGTGTATAGTGTGAGAACAAGGGAGCAGTGATCAGCTACCCTTTTGTGCGGGCCTGCAGGCCACAAAGAGAAGTTGGCCTGATTCCAGGAGCAATGAACAGCCATTGCCAGATTTTTAGGCAAATGTAGGATCTTCTTGGATTTGTGTGAAAATTCAGCGAGAACATGGCCAGGAGCCCACGTGAAGGCCAACAGGTTGTGTCTTGAGCTGCATGGGAGGATGTGGCTCCTCTGAAAATCTTTGTCTACTAAGACTCCAAAGGTTTATTTTTACCTAGACATGGGTAAAGAGGCAGATGCCAATAATCCTCTTACATCTGAACAAAGAAACAATGAGTATACATAACTTTAGGAATTCAGAGAAGTTGGTTTAAATATTACCCTGAAGTCAACAAATCATTAGTACAAGGAATCAGAATTACAGATGATTTTAAACAGTTAAAACTGCTTTCACAGAAGCCAGGTGCAGTGGCTCATGTCTGTAATCCTAGCACTCTGGTAGACTGAGGCAGGTGGATTGCTCAAGCTCAGGAGTTCAAGACCAGCCTAAGCAAGAGTAAGACCCCATCTCTACTAAAAATAGAAAAACTAGCCAGGCATTGTGGCAGGTACGTGTTGTCCCAGCTACTCAGGAACTTGAGGCAGGAGGATCACTTGAACCCAGGAGTTTGAGGTTGTTGTGAGCTGGGGTGATACCATGGCATTCTAGCCTAAGCAACAGAGTGAGACTCTGTCTCAAAAAAATAAATAAATAAAATGCTTTCACAGGACACAGCCACAATTTCTGAATCTTAGCCTGTAGCATTAATGGGCCAGCTGCCCAATAATTTACCTCTTCTTCCTCTTCTTCTGGGCTGATGCACATGGGAGGCCACATTTTCCAGCTTCCTTTTTAGTTAGGAGGAGCCATGTGACCGAGTTCTGGCCAGTGGAATGATCTGACCAGTGGATGAAATGAATGACATTTCTAGACCTGGTTTTACCTCTTATATCTTATATCTGATTCTATGTTCTCTCTTTCCATTGTGACCTTGGAAATCAACACTTCAGATGGCAGCCTGGATCCCTGACGCACCTGAGTCACAAGTGGAAGTAGGCCACCTGGCCTGCGATTAAGATGTAAGTGGAAAATAAACTTTTGTGTTTATTTTGGGGGTTATTTATTACTGCAGCAGAACCTACCCTATACTGATTAATACAGAATGATGAACAGAGCTCTTTCAATAGCAATAACATTTGCCAGGACAATTTTGTGATTTAGAAAGTGTCTGTATGCTGGGTTGCCATGGGAAATTGTCCAGGTTAAGCATTGTCCAGTGTCCAGCCAAAGGGCAAGTGAGAACCCACTTCATGCTTTACTTACCAGGCAGGTACCCTGAGATGGGGCTGTGTCCATATGGAGGAAGCCACAATCATACAATCATAATTATACAATTTACAAATCATACAATTTATACTAAGGTGACATACAGGCTAGTGGCAGCCTTGTTTGTATTTCTGCAGCTTCAGCCAAAAAAAAAAAAACAAAAAAAAAAGGAAATATTTTCTCCTCCTTCCCCTTTCTCTAGTAAATGGGAAGAACTATATGGAGAGGTCAAGTGCTGGAATTACAATTATTAGCAGTAATTTCTTTTCAAAAAAGCAGGCTTGAGAACTGAAAAAGTTACAGTAAGGAAAAGAAAAGGGCAGAATAGGATGGCTACAAATGGAATGTGGGCCATGTTGCGTCTTCACTGCACTCTGCGGAGTGGGGAAGGGTAGCGAGGGCAGGTTTTACTGTGGGTTCTGCTCAGTGGTAAAAGTTTCTCACTGTCTGCAGGGCAGGCATGGCGGCTCACCCCTGTAATCCCAGCACTCTGGGAGACCAAGGCGGGTGGATTGCTTGAGCTCAGGAATTTGAGAGCAGCCTGAGCAAGAGCAAGATCCTGTCTCTACTAAAAACGGAAAAACTAGGCGGGCGTTGTGGTGTTGCCTATAGTCCCAGCCACTTGGGAGCCTGAGACAAGAGGATCACTTAAGCCCCAGAGTTTGAGGTTGCAGTGAGCTATGATGCCACCGCACTCTAAACAGGGCAACCAGAGTGAGACTTTCTCAAAACAAAACAAATAGTTTCTTATCCAGTTGGCCACATGCAACATGGCTGCTACATCCTTCCCCAACCTGGGGGCAACCCCCACCCTTGCCTGTAAGGGACTCCATCTTATCAAATCATCGTTTTAAATGGACATCAGATCATGTCCCTTCACTGCTCAAAACCCTTCCATGGCTCCCACCTCAATTCAAATAAAGTCCTAAGCCCTTCCTCAGGCTTACAGGGTCCTCCAGGGTCTGGCTTCCCTGGCTACCTTCCTGAAGCCCTGTCCCACCATGGCTGCCTCCCTGCCCTGGGACACTCCATCCACCCCGCAGACACCCACTCTAGACCCTTTTATCTGCTGCTTCTGCCTTGGGGAAGGCTGAGTAATGGTCTCTTCCAAGTCTCTAATCCCCAGGGCCTGTGATACGTTACCTCCAAGAGGATATGTCATCTGGGGTGAAGAAGCTGGATACTTCTCCAAATCCCATCCCTCAAGGCTACAGACTGCCCTTAGGGGGCAGGGACTGGCCAGCACCCAGACTGCCCCAGGGGTTAAGAAGCCCTGGGCACACACTAGAACCAACCCCGTGATGCTAAAGTTGTGAGTACTTCCTGGATGGGCCTGGGGATATAGGTGGGTATATTAGTTGTCTTTTGCTGGATAACATATTGCCACAATTTTACTGGCTTAAAACGACATACATTTCTGTGTGTCAGGAGCCCAGGCATGGTTCAGCTGGGCCCCTGTTCAGGGTCAACCAGGCTGCATTTGTACCTGGAATCTGCTCGGAGTTCGTTCAGGTTATCGACAGAGTTCAACTGAGGGCCCTGGCTTTTTGCTGGCTGTACACCGGAGGCCATGGTGAAGTCCTAGGGGCCACTTGCAGTCCCCGCAGCCTCTTGCCAGCTGGGTTTCCCAGCACGGATGCTGGCTTCATCAGATGTGCAGACTGTCTCCTTCAGGTGTGCTGAGACAGAGTTAGATGACGTAACCCCGTCTGGGGAGCGGCGACCCAACACTCTCACCACTTGCTATAGGTTGTGAGCAAGGTCACAGGTCCACTCCATACTGAAGAGGAGCGGATCACAAAAAGGCAGGGACACCAGGAGGTGGAAGGACTGGGGTCCCCTAAGTGTCGCCTGCCACAGTGGGGCACAGACAGACTCCGTGGTGGGTTATGAGTCCTCTGGTGCTGTGCTGCCCAGACTGGGCACGGGACCTGTGCCTGGCTGTCACTGCTGCCCCTCCAGCTGCCACACGAGGGGGTCTGCTAGGGGTACCAGACACTGGGGATTTCCTGGGAGCCGGCGGGGGGGGGGGGCACATGAGGTTCACCCTCCCGTCACCAGCTCCTTCCCAAGCTCACTGAGTGACCCCAGGCAAGTTACTTGAGCCTTTTGTGCCTTGATGTTCTCAGCTGCAAAACAAGGCTAATAGTAACGCCAGCCTGGGGAGGGGGTTGGCTCTAGGGACATAATGCTTATGATGGATTTGAGTTTTCACCACACCGGGAAGTCCGTATGTATTTGCTATTATTATTGCTGTTGCCCCCCTGCTTCCCGGGGAGCTCCCCTGGGTTCTCAGGAAACACCCCCTCACTCCGCAGGCATCTTCGAGTCTCTCTGGGCACCACCTTAAGTGTTTTGGCAACAGTGTCTGGTACACAGGGGGCCGGTTCTACCTTGTCTTTGGGGCAGAAGTTCTGTTCTGGGAGAGTTTCACATCTAGCTTGTCATTGGTTCACAGTGAACTACTGGGGAAATGAATTTTAAAAGGCATTAATATTTTATCTCTCACTCTTGCACTCGGCTAAATTTCTGGGAACAACCAGGCCTAGTGATTTCCGCTGGCCAGCTGAGCCAGCCCTGGCGCCTTGTCCCGGCAGAGGGGCCTGTCTCCCTCCCCTCTCCCGGCCGAGGGTGCTTACTGCACCGCCAGAGCCAGGAAGGCTGGTGTGGGCCCAGCTACCCTAGGCCTGGACTTGTCCAGCAGCTCCCGTCTCTGACCTGGGAGACCTGGGTGCAGTGGGGAGGGTGGACGAGGGACAGTCAGTAGGGCATAGGGCGGACCTGGGCCATGGACCTGCCAGGTCCCAGCCCTTGTGTTGTCCTGGGGAGAATGGGGCAGTGAGGAGGCTATGATTTACCATGCCTGGGGACACTCCTCCTCCTCCCTCTGAGGGGCACCAGCCTTGAGCCAGGCAACCTGGGTTTGAACTGGAACCCCAGTCTTAGTCTTGCCTCAGTTTTCTCATCTGCAGAAGGGGATCCCTAATAAGTTAACAGAGCAGGACCTGGACCAGGGAAGGGCTCAGTCACTCTTGGCTACTGCCACAGGCTTGTGTTGGGTCACACACTTTGAGCACCACGTGCGTGGGGCAGGCTTGGGAACGAGAGCCGTGGACGGAATGCTGGGGCAATGAAGGGGCAGGACGCTGGACCCTGGGGCACTGAGGGCTTGCTTTATTTCACCAGTAGCACCTGGTCACTTCTTTTGCCCTGAAAGGGGTGGCAGAACCTGAGCATCAGCCCTGCCAGGGCCAGCACCGTGGCTGCAAGCAGCACCATCTTTAGGCCCGTGAGGACAGAGTCGGACTTCCCCTGTGGGGTTTCCACTGCCTCCGGTTGCTCCTCGTCCTCTTCCATCTGGGCCTCCAGTATGTCCACGTTGGTGCTGGGGTTGAACTGGGCCATGAACTCTTGCTCCACGAAGCACTTATAGATGGCCGGCTGGTAAACCTGCAGCTGCCTGCCACCAGAGGAGGGGTCCAGGAAGGTGCTGACGTCCCGGCCAGACAGCTGGCCCTCCCAAGTCAGGGGAGTGTTGTTGGCTTCCCAGATGACAGGCCTGCGTGTGAGGAGAACAAGATCAGCTGCGGGGGCCCAGGGAGAAAGGGGGGGACCAATGTCCATCCCAAGGGAGGTGGGGACGACAGCGGCCTCCTCCCTGGGGAACCCCAAATGCTGTGTCCCCCACAGAGTAATGTGCAGCAGCCAACAGGGAGGTGTGGACAGCATGGATCCTTACTGGCTGGGCGACCTGGGCAAAAATGGGAGTGGAGGATGGTAATGACCTCATGGGGTTATCTGGAGGAACTAGCAAGCACCCTCCCTAATGATGTGTGTCCCCTTCCCTGTCTGGCCCATCTCCTCCACACTGCCAGACATTCCTCTGACCCATGGCTACAGCCTCAGCCTGAGCCCTGAGCTCAAGTGATCCTCCTGCTTCAGCCTCCCAAGTACTGGGACTACAGGTGCCTGCCACCACGCCCAGCTATTTTTAGAGATGGAGTCTCAACTCTTGCTCAGGCTGGTCTCGAACTCCTAAGCTTAGGTGATCTTCTCACCTCAGCCTCCTAAAGTGTTGGGATTATAGGTGTGAGACACTGTGCCCGGCTGCCTGGAAGGCTCTTCCTCTGCCTGCGTGGCCCCCTCGTCTCCTCCCATTCCTGACCAAAATGCCCCCTTTTCAGAGGAGCCTTCTCTGGCTTCTTATTTACAACTTTTTTTTTGAGACAGAGTCTCACTATGTTGCCCTCAGTAGAGTGCTGTGGCATCACAGCTCATAGCAACCTCTACCTCCTGGGCTTACATGATTCTCTTGCTTCGGTCTCCAAAGTAGCTGGAACTACAGGAGCCCGCCACAAGGCCCAGCTATTTTTTTTTTGTTGCAGTTGTCATTGTTGTTTAGCAGGCCCGGGCTGGGCTCAAACCCACCACCTTCGGTGTATGTGGCTGGCGTCCTACTCACTGAGCTATAGGCACTGAGCCCCTATTTACAACTTTAATCCCCCTTCCCAATGCCCAGCATTCCTCCCTCCCCTTATCATCACCCCTACTACTGTATATTTTATGCATCTTAAAATACTATGTATTTATTTCTCCACAAGGGCAGGGATGTTTGTCAGTTTCATTGTTCACTGTCTCCCAGGTCCCTCGGATAGTGCTTGGCATATAAATGAGCAGTAAAGATGTGTTCAGTGAATAAACATGCCCAGCATGGCTGAGGGTCAGAGAAGACAGTCAACAAAATGAAAGCAACACACAACAGCCACAGATGCCACCTATGCGGAGTGTGGCACTGTGTGTCTGACACGGAGGTATGGACCGTGTGGTGTCAGCCGCCTTAAACATCACACTGACACCAGGAGGCCCAGGCTAGCGAGACCCCTGTATTGAGTCGGGTAATGCCCCCCACTGAAACTTATGTTCTTCCCAGAACCTCCGAATGTGTCCTTATTTGGAAATTGGGTTATTGAAAATGGAATTAATTACGATGAGTCATACAGAGGAGAGTGGGCACTAAATCCAATATGTCTGGTATCCTTTCAAGAAAGGGAGACGAGACATGGTGATACAGACAGGAAGGATGCCAGGTGGTGAAGCAGGAAGCAGGTGCTGGGGCGATGTGGCTACAAGCCAGAGAAGGCCAAGGGCCGCCCGCTGCCTCCAGAAGCTAGGGAAAGGCGAGGCAAGAGTCCACCTGCTGGGGACGGTGGCTCATGCCTATAATCCCAGCACTCTGGGAGGCCAAGGCAGGTGGATTGCTTGAGCTCAGGAGTTTATCAGATCAGTCTGAGGAAGAGCGAGACCCTGTCTCTACCAAAAAATAGAAAAACTAGCTGGGTGTTGTCACGGGCACCTGTAATCTCAGCTACTCAGGAAGCTGAGCCAAGAGGATCGCTTGAGCCCCAAAATTTGAAGTTGCTATGAACTATGATGCCACAGCGCTCTCTACCCAGCATGACCAGAGACCCCATGTCAAAAAAAGAAAGAAAGACAAGAAAGAGAGAAAGAAAGAAAAGATTCCACTCAGCGCCTCAGAGGGACTTCAGCCCTACTGACACTCTGGTTCAGACTTTCAGCCTCTGGAATGGTGAGAAAATACATTTCTGTTGTAAGCCCGTTTATGGTGCTTTGTTACAGCTGCTTTATGGAACTAATTCAACTTTGTAATACAGACAAGGAAACAAAGGCCCAGAGAGAAGCCACGAGGCTGGCGTCACACAGTTGCAACGTGGTGAATCCAGAGCCCAGTGCAGAAACCTTACAGGACGTGCCGTTCCTGAGAGGCAGGCCGGCGACCCTGGGTCCTTCTCTCAAGTTTTGTGACTCATGAGGCACGTGACATGGAGCAGGGTTCCCCATATGGATGGGAGGAAGGGTTCAGCTTGCTTTCCTCCCACTTTGAATTGCGTTTTTCTTAAGGAAGAGATGTTACTTTCATACTTAAAGGAGAAGAAAGGGAGAAAGACAAAAAGTTCCAATGCTGAGAGGAGAGAAGTCACAGCTGGAAGAAACAAGGAAAAGAAAACTGGATGGAGTGGGGAGACCAGATTCCATTGAGCCCCAAGATGTGGCTGGGGCTCCCCCTTTACCAGAAGCCCATGCAAGCAACGGAGGGGCTGCCTCAGGCGCATGGGGGAGGGCAAAGGGACCCGAAGGCTAAGTATTGGGAATTTAGGGTCTATGCTGCTGCCTCCTACTGTGGGTTCCCTGGGCCAGGGCTGCACCCCTCTGAGCTGCTACTTTCCCATCTGTAAAATGGACCTCCTTGGGGTCCAGCACTCCTGGGGCAGGGAGGATGGGGTGGAACAAATGGCACATCTTGTCCAGCCTCATACCTGAGAGTGGTTGAACTTTTTTCTTTAATATTAAAATTTTGTTCTCCCTCCTCTCCCATTGGGAATCAGCACCCTAGTTTTTTGTTGTTTTGTTTTTGAGACAGAGCCTATCACCTGGGTAGAGTACTGTAGCTTCATAGCTGACAGCAACCTCAGACTCTTGAGTCCAAGCGATCCTCTTGCCTCAGCCTCCCAAGTACCTGGGACTACAGGCACCCACCACAACACCCAGCTAATTTTTTCTATTTTTAATAGAGACAGGGTCTCACTGTTGCTCAGGCTGGTCTTGAACTCCTGAGCTGAAGCAATCTACCTGCCTCAGTCCCAAAGTGCTAGGATTATCGGTGTGAGCCACTGCCCCCTCCCTACCCCCGGTTGTATTTCTTATTAGTGGGGGTGTGGACTGGGTAAGAGGAGGTGAAGGGGAGATTTCCTAGGAGCTCCAGCCAGGAAGACAAAAGCATGAGGGTGAGCTCTGGGGAGCAGACCCTGGTGGGCAACGTGGGAGCACAATCCTTTCCTCCAGGGTCTGGTGGACTTTACAAGTAAGTCAGGGGCCTCTCGGGGGGCTCCCCCAGGCTTCTTGGCTTCCCCCATCACAGCCCATCACTCTGCCTGGGCGTCTCCCACCCCAGCTGTGACCACTCTGGGCTGTCTCCCCAGGACTGTGGGCGTCCTCAGAGCAAGGCCTGAAACTGTCTCCATGACCACCGAGCCTTGCTGGGCTGCCCCACATAGGACCCCCTCCCTCTCTGCACACATTAATCACGAGTGCTTCCCGGCCAAGGCCAAGAAGCAGGATTAGTGCTAGGCCCCCATCACCTGTAGATGGATCCTAAGGGGCAGGACAGCCATGCAGATGCTGACTCCTGGAGCTGGAAGTTGTCAAAGATGACGTGACCTGTCCCAAGCGGTTTGCCAGAAAGACACTTGACGGTGCAGGCTTCCACCTGCAACTCGGGCCGCATGCGGCTGGACCACAGAGTCACCTGTCTCAGGTACAGCCAGCAGGGTATGGGCTCCTCCAGGGGCTCCTCCACGTAGCAGTACCCCAGGCGCTTCCGCTCGCCCGGCTGCTCGCAGTGGCTACAGTCCTGCCAGGGCTCCCACCGGGTAAAGATGCGCTCTTGGCCACCCGGGTGTAGGGACTCATTCTGCAGGGGCTGTTGCCCCAGGCCTTTGTGTGTTATATGCAGGGTGGCAACATCCTGGAAGTCAATCTCGTACTGCGTCACCTGGATGTCATTGTGGTCACAGCAGTAGTAGGTACCCGTCTGGGAGGGCAATGGATTTTTAATGAGGAGGCTGCCCTCTGGCATGATTTCTAAGTTGGAGACACTGGTGATGATGGAGAGCGACGGGCCGCTGTCTTGCGTGATGTAGTAATACCAGTGTGCCCCCGACGAGTTGCAGCGCAGAAGGATGTCATTGCCTGACAGCAAGGCCTGCCGACACTGCTTGCCTCTGGGACAACTGACAGAAACATAGACCCCCAGCACAGGGACAGCGAAGCTGAGCAGCAGCCTCAGGGTGGTCAGCATGGTGGACTGGGATGGTGGCAGTGGGCTGGCACCACCTGGACATTGTGAGGTCACCCAGGAACTGTGGCCTCAGTCCTGGGCAGCGTGTGAAATGCAGCCCACATACGTGTGTGATGTCACCAGCCATCCCCATTTGTTTTGTAACAAACAGGAGACCTTGCTTAATTTGTACTTCAAGGCCTCTGCTTCGCTGGGATAGGAGGAAATGATTTGCTTATTCAGGGTTTTCTCTACCACCTGCCTCTCCCGTCTTCGCCGAGGGGTGAGTCTGCATTACCAAGGATGGTACAAGACCATTAAAGTGTCATACAGGAACGTTTGACCCATTTTTTTTGGAACACCTATATTCCAAGCACACTTCTTAGCACTGGGGATATAGCAATGAGCAAACCCTCTCTGGTTATTGTTCTGACCTCTTACATCTTTCCTGCCACAGCTGCTCCAGCCATGCTGGCTTCCCTGCTGTTTCCTGAACAAGTTAGGAAAGCAAAGGTGCTCTTCCCTCAGGATCTTTGCACGTGCTGCTTCCTGGCTCTTCCCCCAGATATCTGCATGACATAATCCATCCTAAACAAATAAATATTTTCTCAGTTGCCCTTTCAATCCCTTTTCTAAACTCCTTCTCAGTCTTGACATTACAAATAATTATCATGCTGGCTTGACCAGATGTCATTCACTCATTCACAAATGTTCACTGACTGTTTTCTGTGTGCCAGCCACTAATCACAGCAGTGACAAGATCAGACAAATCCTTTGCCTTCCTTGAGCTTATCTTCTAGTGGAAGAGGTACATAGTAAACAGGTATGTAATGAATAATGATGGATACAATTTGACCCTCATCATTCATGGAAGTTACATTCTATAAAGTTGCCAAAGACATTGAATTAGCAAATACTGAACAATTGCTCCTAAAGGAAATACAGGGTTAGGTTTCTGCAAGCTTCTGATTGTAACATGTTTGTTAACTGATCAATACATAATCAAATTTTATGTGGATTTTTGTTTAAAGGCAGCTTTTTAATACATATCATTGATTCGTTAACATTGAACTTCTGACCACGGCACTGTAAATTGTGCCTGAACAATGCTTATCTAACGCACATTTTCTCCGTGAGGCACACCACAGCCTTCTTGCATTTAGGAACAAGAGAAGGCAGAGTGTCACCTTATTCTACCTGAGCTGGGAACGTGCTCCTTTCTGGGTGACTCAGATTTCTCACCACTCTATACATGTGTGCAAGTGACTATAAAAGCCCTGTGGGTATTGATTTTGGAGGCGCAAATAATTTTAGTGAGTAGGCAAATTTGCAAATTCAGAACCCACAAATAGGAAGGAGTGACTGTAATAATAATTACTCAGCAGAAACAGTAGTTTTGGCACCCGTAGCACAGTGGTGACGGTGCCAGCCACATACACCAAGGCTGGTGGGTTCGAACTCAGCTGGACCAGCTAAAACAACAATGATAACTGCAAAATAAGTAAATAAATAAATAAGCTGGGTATTGTGGCAGGCACCTGTAGTCCCAGCTACTAGGGTGGCTGAGGCAAGATAATCACTTAAGCCCAAGAGTTGGAGGTTGCTGTGAGCTGTGATGCCATGGCACTCTACCAAGGTAAACATAGTGAGACTCTGTCTCAAAACAATAAAGAAATAAATAAACAAAAGAAAAAAGAAAAACAGAGCAGAGAAATGAGGATAGAACCTGCAGGCCTGGCGCTGTGACTCACACCTATAATCCTAGCACTCTGGGAGGCCAAGGCAGGCGAATGCCTGAACTCAGTTCAACACCAACCTGAGCAAGAGATAGACTCCATTTCTAAAAATAGAAAAACTAGCTGGGTGTGTTGGTGGGCATCTCAAATTCCTGGCCTCAGGAAATTCTCCCAAAATGCTGAGATTATACAGATATGAGCCTCCATGTCCTGCCTCATTGAAGAGTCTTTCTAGGTGTTCTTTTTTTTTTTGAGACAGAGCCTCAAGCTGTTACCCTGGATAGAGTGCCGTGGCATCACAGCTCACAGCAACCTCCAATTCCTGGGCTCAAGCGAGTCTCCTGCCTCCGCCTCCCAACTAGCTGGGACTATAGGCGCCCGCCACAACGCCTGGCCATTTTTTGGTTGCAGCCGTCATTGTTGTTTGGCGGGCCCGCGCTGGATTCGAACCTGCCAGGTCAGGTGTACGTGGCTGGTGCCTTAGCCTGTTGAGCCACAGGCACCGAGCCAAAACAGAATTTTCTTAATCTGATGAAGTGTTTCTATTAAAAACTTAGAGCTTACCTGGATGGAGTTGAGACACATTCTGCTTAGTAAAGTATCACAAGAATGAGGGGAAAAGTATCCAATGTACTCAATGCTAATATGAAACCCATATATAGGCTCAGCGCCTGTGGCTCAACGGGCTAAGGCACCAGCCACGTACACCTGAGCTGGCGGGTTCGAATCCAGCCCGGGCCGCCAAACAACAATGACGGCTGCAACCAAAAAATGGCCGGGTGTTGTGGCGGGCATCTGTAGTCCCAGCTACTTGGGAGGCGGAGGCAAGAGACTCGCTTGAGCCCAGGAATTGGAGGTTGCTGTGAGCTGTGATGCCACGGCACTCTATCCAGGGTGACAGCTTGAGGCTCTGTCTCAAAAAAAAAAAAAAAAAAA
>CAUYRH010112218.1:0-21548 GCA_963574655.1 Perodicticus potto
ATCCAGTCTGGGCCCACCAAACAACAATGACAGCTGCAACCAAAAAATGGCCGGGCATTGTGGCGGGCACCTGTAGTCCCAGCTACTTGGGAGGCAGAGGCAGGAGACTCGCTTGAGCCCAGGAATTGGAGGTTGCTGTGAGCTGTGATGTCACAGCACTCTATCCAGGGTGACAGCTTGAGGCTCTGTCTCAATAGAAAAAAAAAAAAAAAGACAGTGGGGGTGCCCACTGGAGTGGATTTTCAGAGGTAACAGACTTCTAAAGTGCCACTAACCAGCAGGTGTTGTCACTGTGTCTTCTAGGTATTTGAGAGACAGCTACAACTAGCTGTGTCTCTAAAGAAGCCTCTGGTGATCCACTGCCGAGAAGCCGATGAAGATTTGCTGGACATCATGAAAAAATTTGTGCCCTCTGACTACAAGATCCATAGGTTAGAGAAGGCTGGAACTTCAGTGGGCAAATGAAGGAAACATCCCTCTATCTAGGGTGTTAGTTGGAAAAATGAAAACTCAATGAGGAGAGAAATAATCTGTCTTTATATACTGTCTTTTCTAAAGAATTATCAGGCTGAGCTGTATGAAATTCCTGATACTTGACCATTGCTTATAAAACAGCTACTCCAAATGGTTTAAGCTGAAGCCCTAAATCATGAGTGAGCAGGAGAGGCTGTCATCATCCCCTTCCTGCATAATGGGCTGACATGGAGTCTGAGTTCTCAGAAATGAGGACTGTTGGGTGGCGCCTGTGCCTCAATGGGTAGGGCGGCGGCCCCATATACCGAGGGTGGTGGGTTCAAACCCGGCCCTGGCCAAACTGCAACAAAAAAATAGCCAGGCATTGTGGTGGGCACCTGTAGTCCCAGCTACTAGGGAGGCTGAGGCAAGAGAACCGCCTAAGCCCAGGAGTTGGTGGTTGCTGTGAGCTGTGATGCCACGGCACTCTACCGAGGGCAATAAAGTGAGACTCCATTTCTTAAAAAAGAAATGAGGACTTTCTTGGGAGCAACTTCTATGGGGTCCAGTGTTTTAGCACACAGTGAACATTTCAAGGTACTTGAAAAGACATTTTCTTTTCCTTTTTTGAATTTAAAAGTTTTTTTTCCCCTCAGTTAATCATTAAAGTGGAGGATGTGTTTTGTCTAACTGGCATCTAGAGGTTTTTAAGTTCAATTTGGTAAACTCTCTGTGAACTCCTAACTCTACTACATGTATGTACTAGGGGTGTTGGCTTTGCTCTGGGGACATCTGGAGCTGCTGCCAAGAAACAGGTTGCTGGTGGCTTCTGTGCACATGGAATGTGGGACTGAGGTGGGCCCAGAGGCTTTGTGAGTCAGAGCAAAGACCATTCAGTTCAGCCTGATGAGAGGCATTAGGAGGTGATGCCTGAGAGGAGTTATCTCAGTGGTTCTCAACCTTCCTAATGCCGCAATCCTTTAATACAATTCCTGTGGGTCGCGACCCACAGGTTGAGAACTACTGGGTTAACTGAAAAACACTGTGTCCAGAACCCTTGGCAGTGGGCAGGGAGGAGGATGCTGGAGGGATGGGGCTGCCTATGTAGAGCTGGTGAAACCTCTGACCCCCTGGCTGTGGAGTGTGCGCACCAACGATGAGGCAGTCGCTTGGCTCTTCTGGCTTGGCTGGCTTTTCATCCCTTTATTTTGGGCTGCCTTTAAAGGAAATCTAATGGTGGCCAGTAGACTAGGGCTGAGATGGCCCAACAAGGTGTTACAGCTGGAGAAAGCCCTGAATATCCAAATTGGTTAATAAACATGTATTGTACCGAGAAGATGAACAGGTATCAAATTAAGAAAAGAAAATTCACCCATGGCTTGGCGCCTGTAGCTCAGTGAGTAGGGTGCTGGCCACGTACGCTGAAGCTGGTGGGTTTGAGCCCAGCCCGGGCCTGCTAAAAACAATGACAACTGCCACCAAAAAATAGCTGGGTGTTGTGGTGGGCGCCTCTAGTCCCAGCTACATGGGAGGCCGAGGCAAGAGAATTGCTTAAGCCCAAGAGTTTGAGGTTGCTGTGAGCTGTGATGCAATGGCTTTCTACTGAGGGCAACATAGTGAGACTGTCTCAAAAAAAAAGAAAATTAACACGTAAGTGGGACTGTGGAAGCAGTCTTTGGGATGAGTTGAGGCCTGGAGGGGAGCTGGGGGGCTACCCTTACAAGTATTTCAATTTTTTGTTTCCTTTCACTTCATTTGATTACACTGGCATGATTTTTACATGCTGTAGTTGTACTGTAAGAGGGCCCATGGTTTTTCGTTTTTTTGTTGTTTGTTTGTTTCTTTGCTTTTTGGCCCATGGTTTTTAATTCTGCTTTTCTTTTGCTGTTATAAACACTCTACCGCTATACCATTGCTGTGTATTTGTGTGGTCATTTCAAGGGAGTATGTAGTATTCCGCAGTGTGCTGAGTGGCGGCTGAGTAATGCTCACACAGTGTCATCTTGGCTCTTCCTCTGTTGGAGCCAGCTGTTGTCTGTATTTACTGTAGAGCCATCCCTTGGGGGCAGTTTCTCTATATCAGGGAATTATTTTAAAAGGGGCACTAGGTCTAGAGGGGCTTAGGGTTGCTGCAGAAGGGACGATGAATGATTGCTGACCTGGAGTTCTCTCCCCCAGGCATTGCTTCACTGGCAGCTATCCAGTCATTGAGCCCCTGTTGAAGTACTTTCCCAACATGTCTGTGGGCTTCACGGCAGTCCTGACGTACTCCTCTGCCTGGGAGGCCCGGGAAGCTCTGAAAAAGATCCCGTTGGACAGAATCATCGTGGAAACTGATGCTCCCTACTTCCTTCCTCGCCAGGTAGGGGTGTCTTTGGGATGAGTTGAGGCCTGGAGGGGTGAGGGTGGGGAGGTGGGTGGTCACCCTTACAAGGTTGGCAGGGCCAGAGCCCCAGTGACTTCTAGGTCCCACCCTGGGCTATGCAGATGTCTCCTCATTGTTGCTCTACAGAACCAAAAGTCTAGGGGGCTGAGAAGCTGAAGGGTAACCACTCTCTTCCAGGCAGTGCAAAGCCCTACCCTGTAGAGGGTAGTCCAAGGAAGCGTGGGACCCTGCTCACCCAGAGCCCCCATGACTAGGACTCTCCCTGCACCTGCAGGTAAAGGGGTCTCTACAGGGCAGCCCCAAAGAGGTCCTTGATGGGGAAGGGACAGGGAGGGAGTTCTGTATTATGCTTCTGTAGTATCACAGAAGACACAGTGATGTTATGAATTCTTGGTGTCTTCCAGGTTCCCAAAAGCCTTTGCCAGTATGCCCACCCGGGCCTGGCCTTGCATACAGTTCGAGAAATTGCCAGAGTCAAAGATCAACCACTGTCCCGCACCTTGGCCGTTTTGCGTGAGAACACCAGTCGCCTGTACAATTTATAAGCAGAAAGTATACGATCAGGAGTTTCCTGAAAGAGGTCAGAAAATTTACATTATATTTTTTAGATATCAGGACAAACAAGATTTTTGTTGCATTCTCTTAATGTAGAGAATGTAAACTTAGGGGGAACCTGACACTCAATTTGTCTTAAGTGAGCTTGGTTTGGAACCTTCTTCCTTTTCTCTTCCAAACTCTCCAGGGCGACCAGCAGCCTGATGTAACATAGGCTGGGCTTGAACTCTGCCCGTGTCAAGGATATGTTTGGAGAGCCCATTGGAACAGAGAAACCAGGACAGGATGTTTTCCTCGAAACCTCATCATAAAGCTTCAGCTTCTGGCTGGTGGGTGGGGTAGGGTGGGTGAAGTGGATGTGGGACAAGGGTTAGGGGAACTGCCCCAAATAGTATCAGGGTTTTGCCACCCAGCCCAAATACTCCAAGGTAGGCAGTGAAGAAGAAGAGTTTGCCAATCCAAGTCCTATTCTCTGCAGTCTGTATTTTTGAGCAGTCTGAATAAAGTCACCCTCCTTCTCGGCTAAGCACATGTGGGTGTGTAACTCAGTTCCTGGTTCTCAGTTCTAAAAATGAACTCCTAAGTGGGAAATTTCTTGGGAAATTCTCTGGACACCTGTCTCAGAAGTTTATTTTCTCGCAATTAGTGAAGTCATCCTCCTTTCTTTACTGGATAACTCTTCAATTTGTCTGTCACTGTTCCAGTATCAACTCCAGCGTCAGCATAGGCGGAAGGACTTCAGCTGCTGGTTCTGCTGCCATCAGCATGGAGGTGGGCAAAGGGGCGCTCATTGTCCATGGAAATCCTGGCTCATGGAGATCCAGGACAGACTAGGGGACTCAAGGAAGAGGGCTGCTTTTTTTGTTTTTTTGTTTTTTTGAGACAGAGCCTCAAGCTGTTGCCCTGGGTAGAGTGCTGTGGCATCACAGCTCACAGCAATCTCTAACTCTAGGGCTTAAGCGATTCTCTTGCCTTAGCCTCCCAAGTAACTGGGACTATAGGTGCCTGCCATAAAGCCCGGCTATTTTTTGGTTGTAGTTGTCATTGTTGTTTGGCAGGCCCGGGCTGGATTCGAACCCGCCAGGTCTGGTATATGTGGCTGGCACTTTAGCCGCTTGAGCTACAGGTGCCGAGCCATGAAGAGAGCTTCTTGGGGAAGAGGACCCCAAAGGAGATACTCCCTGCTTACTGTGCCCCCAGGACTGTTTATTGGGTGTGTTAAGTGGGTAAGTGTTCAGTTTACAGCAGAAACTACCTGCTAGTTTAGTGTTAGGGGTTCCAGCCTCCTTTTCTGCCCTCTTCTCTGGAACGCTTCACCAAAAATAATCCTTTTGTTTCATTTCATGTCACAGCCCCACCAAGGTTGAAAGTTAAATCAATTTCATTTTCCAAAGCTCTGCTCATGCAGCTCAGCCATGTTATATTGCCTGTGCAGAACAAGCAGGCCTGTTATTTGTAAATCAGTCCCTCTCCTACCTCTCCGTGTATCTTACTTGATTTTGCCTCTTCTGGATCTTGTCTTTTTCTATGTTTTAGAAGTAAGAGCCTCTCCTTTGACTTTTGAGCAATCATGTCATCTTATGTTTTAAGCCCTGCTCTGCTCCCCGCTGGTGCCTTGTAAAGGTATATTCATTATAGGCCCTAGAGGTTATAGTGGTTGAGGGTTAAATGTGAGGAGAGCTCTACACTGTATTTATAAAGGATCCTTCATTCTCATCTCCTTCAGTGAAGATAGGACACTTGGAGTTCGTTGTCTGTTTCTTGGAGGGGTTAAATTGTAAAATCCATCATTTAGGCCAGGCGCAGTGGCTCATGCCTGTAATCCTAGCACTCTGGGAGGCTGAGGTGGGTAGATTGCTTGAGCTCAGGAGTTCGAAACCAACCTGAGGAAAAGTGAGACCCTGTCTCTACTAAAAATAGAAAAACTGAGGCAAGAGGATCACTTGAGCCCAAGAGTTGGAGGTTGCTGTGAGCTATGACACCACAGCACTCTATACAGGGCAACGGAGTGAGACACTGTCTCAAAAAAAAAATAATAAAATCCATCATTTATAGTAAATTTCGGTAGGTGTTTTTGGAAGGCACATTTGAGCCTTGTAGGCTAAAATGGAATGTATTTAATGTTTCATGTCTGGTATTTCCATTTTGCCCCTGGTACACAAGTAACTAGCCTGGGAAGTAGGCCTTGGGTTCACTGTCCATCTTCCATTATCAGCTGTGCTGTTATATTGCCTGTGCCTCAAATTTGCCCATGTGGGGACTCAGAAGGACCTCGATCCTCCCACTTGGAAGACTTGTGGGACTGCTAAGTGATATATATCAAAGTGCTTTGTTGTCACCCAAATGAACGCACCATAACCATCTCCTCTACAGCAAGCCCTTTGAGTCAATACTGCCTCCACTTGAAACTGACTTCCCTGCATTAGAGGATGAAAAGACTAGAATGATGAAATGACTAGCCCATCGACGCTGGGCCGATTCAGTCCACCTGCCAAGGAAAAGCACAAGGTGCTATCTATTTTTCTCTCTAGGATTTAGGATTATCGTTTGTGTGTTCTTATACAGTGAAACTTACCTGTGTGGGCCTGAAAGCTGGTTGGCATTGTATTTGATTTCCTTTATTTTTGGATGGTTGACTTGATTGATTTTACTGTGCTGCTGGAATGCTCTGTATCAGTTCCCCATTTGACCATCTTTTTCTGAAAATAAAGTAATGGATTCTCTAGCCAATTCTTAGGCTCTCCATATTTGTGTAGATTTCTCTGAAGGATACTGTGGTTTAGTCTGGTTGGCCAATTTTGTAACCTGAGTCTTCAAATATCTGGAGACTTTCTTGAGTATATGTGTATCTCTGTAAAATTAAACTGTATGTAATAATATATGATACCTTAAAAGTTTTGCTGCCTTGAAGCATTTGAAAAGTACATAGATACCTTTTCTTTTTTTGTTTCCAGAACAAGGCAGTAGGAGGAAGAATAATGTAGACCCCAGGGGTGTTGATGAATCAATTGTTCTGTGGGCTTTATAATGAACTCCTGATGTCTCTGGGTAAATTTTGGAGGAAATTCTGGTTTGCTACTTGTAAGTCCTCTTATTGTGTAGTAAGGTATTCCTGAATACAAGTGCACAAGCCAAAAACTAAACCTACGTGTAAAAGGAAGGTTTTCTGCCAAGAATGCTAAACAAATTCAAAATCTGTGTTGCCTCATTTTTCAGGTGCAGTTATTGATTATGTATTTTCAGCATAGTCCTTAATTTTATCTCAATTCCTTCCCAGTTGAACCCACAGTTGACATAGGGATAGTTTATGGTGGCTAAAAATCTGTTCTTGACCTTTTCGATGTTTCCATCTTTCTGTATTAGGTTTGGGACTGATAGTAATCATTTACTGTCAGCACTTTCATATTTGCCTCATTCGTTTTTATAAAATAAGGGCAAATAACCACTGGAATATACAGTGATTGAACAAGTACACTTTGGACGGCGCCTGTGGCTCAGTGGGTAGGGCGCTGGCCCCATATACTGGGGGTGGCGGGTTCAAACCTGGCCCCGGCCAAACTGCAACAGAGAAATATCCGGGCGTTGTAGCAGGCGACTGTAATTCCAGCTTCTTGGGAGGCTGAGGCAAGAAAATCACTTAAGCCTAGGAGTTGGAGGTTACTGCGAGCTATGATGCCATGGCACTCTACCAAGTGCGATGAAGTGAGACTCTTGCTTCTACAAAAAAAAAACAAACAAGCACACTTTGTTGAAGATGGTGATTAGTGGCCAGTCTGTCCTTCTCGTGATCACTGTAACTGCTCATTTGTATGTGACATTGAAAGTGTAGTCAGATTAAGGAAGGTAACTCAGTGCAGATGTTTCAGCTCTTCTGTTGGCACTCTGTCATAGAATTTCTGACCACCCATCTGGGAGTGTATAATAAGTACATATGCTATTATACTTAATTATAAAACAAAGTAGAAGTTTTTTCATTAGGAAAATTTTTTTTCCTCCAACAAATAACCTCACTCACCCAGGGGTACATAACATCCCAATTCAGAAATCCTAAGTCAGTGGTATAACACGTGAAGGAGTAAGTTTAAGAAAGCTGACATAGGAACCTATTTGAAATGGTGTTTTCTCAAGCATGTCCCTGAACCATTTCCCTTGATAAGCTTTATTTCTTCTGATTATTTACTTGAAACTTTCCTCACCGCACCACCAAGTTCACCCAGTGTTTTATAAAGAAAAATTATTAAACCCCACAAATCCCTTAGATCCAAGATAGTAGGGTAAGGGAAACAACATTGATTGAAAGGTAGTAGAATTGATGGAAGAAGTACGCCCATATGTGCTACAGCTCCGCTAGTGTGTTTGCCATGTGTTTGCTGTGGGACCTTGGGAAAGTTACTTAATTTCTCTGAACTTTAGTTTTCTTCCCCATCGATAGGTTTGCTGTGGTAGTTACCTGAAATTACAGTAATCTATTTAAATATTTAGAACAGTGCCTAGTACACAGCAGAAGTGTAGTAAATGGTGGCTGTTAATGGTAATTGAATACCCTCCATGTGCCAGGCTCTGAACCTGGTACTCTCCTGTGAGATACCACGTTTAGTCCTGACAGTAACCCAGCAGGGTAGGTATTTTACATTTGAGGAGCCTGGTCTAGATCACACAGCTGATATCATATTCAGTTCTGAGACCAAAGCCAATCATTGCTTTGCATCAGATTTTGTTGCCTGGCACAGGTGAAAGTAACCAGAGTGAGTAACCAATATCTTTTTTTTTTTTTTGTAGAGACAGAGTCTTACATTATTGCCCTTGGTAGAGTGCCGCGGCATCACAGCTCACAGCAACCTCCAATTCCTGGGCTTAGGTGATTCTTCTTGCCTCCGCCTCCCGAGTAGCTGGGACTACAGGTGCCCGCCACAACGCCCGGCTATTTTTTTGTTGTAGTTTGGCCAGGGCTGGGTTTAAACCCGCCACCCTCGGTATATGGGGCCTGCGCCCTACCCACTGAGCCACAGGCGCCGCCCTAATATTTGTTTCTTGAATGAGTGACTGGCAAGTGGGAAAGAAGTAAACTCTTGCCTTTGGCAGGGGAAGCAGCAGATGACCAGCGTTTACCCAGGCTGTGGGGCCTGTCCTCCCCACACCCAATCCATGGATTCTTTTTCTGCAGGGTAGGAGCTGGTTTCTGACCATGCCTGGGCCTTGGTTGCTCTTCTGTAGCTATTGAGAAGAGGGCTGTGGGCATGGCTAGTGATGAGCAGGGTTGCACCCCTACCTGACAGAACTGAAATATGGTTAAGTTCCAGGACAAATGTGTTGATCCCTACATATACTTATGCTAGGTGCCTGGGGTCGCAGAGGGTGGCTATCTAGAGGTGTAAAGGAAGGTCATTTTTCTCCACTTCCTTTCTCTTCCCTGACTTTGCCTACTCTTCAATACCTTAAATTCTTTTAATGATAACAATCTTTCCATATGTTGTTATTACTTAGGAGCGGGTGCTTTTAGGTGCAAGAACAGTGAAAAATCAAGTCACCATATACTTAGGTGTCTGTATAGTTGCTTTAGAAATGGGATATATGTGTGTTGTCTGACCAAGGAACAGGCGTGCAGTTGACAACAGAGCCATGCTAGAGAGACTAGGCCTAGGGGAAGGTAAGTGGGAGAGGAAATAGGACATCTCTTTCTCGTGTTCCCAGCTTTGTTGAGGACCCCACCTGGGCAGGTCTGAATTTTCTTATGTTTTTGATAGTCAACACCTGTTCCTTGCTAGGTGGCGCTACCTCACTCAGCAGTCCTAGTAGAGCAAGGTTGGAGTGGAGCCCAAGCTCCTGCATTTCTGAGATGTTCTGCAGATCACTCACAGTTCCTCCACGAGAGGTGGCACTGGGCTTGGTGTGCATGCCAAGTCTGATCAGTGGTGAGTGCTGTGCATGGTGGGTGGCCAGAATTTTACTGGAGTGATAAGGGTTGTCCAGAGTGGATATTGCCCCAACTCTGCCTCTTTGGAAGGTTTCGTTCATATTTTTAGTAAGTGTTCAGATGTCTGACTTGGCAGGGTGGCAGTGCTCATTATATTTGGGGCCTCGTCTCTCGACAGTGGTGTTTCCCATCCATCATCACTAGAACTTAGCCAGTTAACCCACATGTTTACGTGAGGGTGGACATGCCTGGCACTTCTCCTAGAAAAATGACTTCCTGAGTGGAATTAAGCTGTGAAATTTAGGGTCAAGGCTCATCTCAGCTGTGAACTGGAACTGAGGGAAATGATTGGGGATACCTATGTTGTATCAGAAGGAATTAAGGCAACAGCTAACCTTGCCCACAGGAGGCATCTGCTTTGCTAGGCCTTTTCAGTAGTGGATAAGGAGGAAAGAGAAGGTAGTCATTTCAGGCCTAATGGTGGTTACAGGCTAGTGTTAGGCACCTCACTTAGGATTTTAAATTTAATTTTTTTTTTTTTTAGGCAAGAATCTTATTCTGTTGCCCTGAGTAGAGGGCAGTGGCTTCATAGCTCACTGCAACCTCAAATTCTTAGGCTTAAGCAATCCTCCTGCTTCAGCCTCCCAAGTAGCTGGGAATTCAGATACCCACCACAATGCCCAGCTAGTTTTTCTCTTTTTAGTAGGCATGGGGTCTCACTCTTGCTCAGGCTGGTCTCAAACTCCTGAGCTCAGGTGATCCACCTGCCTTAGCCTTCCAGAGGGCTAGGATTACAGGCATGAGTTGCTGCACCTTGCTTAAATTTATTCTTTGGCATTCCTTCTTCCTATCATTGATCTTGAGTGAATATTGCCTCTGAGTTTCTTTGTCCACACAGCCCTTGCTACTTGCAAAACTCTCAGTGCAGCTTTGCACTCAGAAAGCTGATATTTAGGCTCGGCGCCCATAGCACAGTGGTAACGGTGCCACCCACATACACCAAGGGTGGCAGGTTCAAACCCAGCCCAGGCCATCTAAGCAACAATGACAAATGCAACAACAACAAAATAGCCAGGCATTGTGGCAGGTGCCTGTGGTCCCAGCTACTTGGGAGGCTGTGGCAAGAGAATCATTTGAGCCCAAGAGTTTGAGGTTGCTGTGAACTGTAGCGCCACAGCACTCTACCAAGGGCAACATAATGGGACTCTGCCTCAAAAAAAAAAAGGGAAAGCTGATATTTAAAGGAACTGTATTTTTGTTGTTCTTCTCTCCTTTTTTCTCCCCTTTCTTTTCTTTTCCTCCTTAAGAAGCCTGTTGTAATTCAATATAATACATACAGGAAATAATTTATCTGCTTGAATGAGTTGATTCAATTTGGTTTTCTTTTTCTTTTTTCTTTTTTTTTTGAGACAGAGTCTTAAGCTGTCACCCTTGGTAGAGTGCAATGGTTGTCATCATAGCATACAGCAACCTCCAACTCATAGGCTCAAGCGATCTTCTTGCCTCAGTTTTTCTGTTTTTAGTAGAGACAAGGTCTCTATCTGGTTCAGGCTGATCTTGAACTCCTGAGCTCAAGGAAGCCACCTGCCTCAGCCTCCCAGAGTGTTAAGATTACAGGTATTGAGCCATGATGCCCGGCCTCAATTTGGTTTTTTAAGCATGCATAACCTGCCTTGCTACATGCCCTTTTTACCTCTTCCCCTGACCATAGACCAAGAATTTTATCTGTTTCTTTTGGATTTTTTTTTTTTAAGTGAAAGGTAAAATTATCCTGTTTGGTTAAGTAAGTTCCCATTTTGAACATTCAGCATGCAGTTTGAACTTTATTCACCTCCTAAGCTAGTTTTAATAGTACTGGGAGTTGCTGCAGAAGCAATCTAAAAGCCAGATGAGAGCTTCCAATCGTGGGAGGACAAGGAGGTGAGCCAATCTTGTATGTGATCACCTGTCAGCTGGGGCCTCTGAAAAGCAAGAAGTCAAGTCAGAATTCTGGGTCCCCCATCCTGGCCGTGCCGTCAAAGGTGGCTTTGCTTCCACTATGGTGATGTTAGAGGTGCTAAGTTATGATTGGGTGTGTGGGGGATGGTGCCTGTGGCTCAAAGGAGTAAGGTGCTGGCCCCATATGCTGGAGGTGGCCGGTTCAAACCTAGCCCCGGCGTAAAACTGCAAAAAAAAAAAAAAAAAAAAAAATTGGGTGTGTGTGTGGGAGTTTGGGGGAAAGCACTGGCCTCAGAGTCAGAGAGTGAACTGTTGTGACCTTGGTCAAGGCACAGCATAGCTCTTGGTTTCCTTATCTGCACAGCAGGCTGGGTGCTGCCGCCAACTACCCCCAGAGTTCAGGAGTCACCATGTTGGTGACTGTATTGTGTGCTTCCAAAGGCAAGTGTGTCTGTTACCTCAGGCAGGAATAAGTTGGGTGGTTTCTTCTTCTTCTTTTTTTTTTTTTAAACAAGACAGAAGGCATTCAAAATAAAACCAAAACTACTTTGCTTTGCGGAGCCTATTCTGAATGCTGTTGTGGCACTGATTCCTTTTGTTTGTGGACTAAAGTTATGTAGTAAAGGTGTTTTAACACCAAATGATTTTATAGTCTTCATGATAGTGTTAGCTCCATTTTACAGTTATGAAAATTGGGGTTCAGTTGGGTCTCAGAGCTTTAATACTTTTTGGAATCTAGTGTCTTTTGAATAGAGACTTTTTGCTCAACTCCCTTCTGAGCTACTCACCTCTACCAGCCCAAGCCCTCTCCTGCAGATATCTGGGAAAGAGGAATTAGAAACTTTTTTTGAGAGGCAGGTTTAAGGGAAAAACTGCTGGTGTCATTCATAGAATGGGCCCACATTTGGAACTCCCAGGGAAACTAAATTAACCCAGCCTAGGCAAGGACTTACCTTTGGTCTCTTCCCACAAGATGTCCTGAAGAAACTTCCCTAGGGCCTGGCTGTGCTGTTGGTACTGAGCCCCTGACAGCTTGATTCCAACATCCAAGGGGGAGTTGAACTAGGAGGTAGGACAGGAAAAGACCCAGGAGGTATTAGACATTACATGCCCTATCCCTAAGGAGGCTCTGGGCCTCTACCTCAAAGGGGTAGGGTCCCACTGAGTGACAATCCTAATCTCAGCCAGAGGGGGCTGCCTTCTTAGGCCTATGTTTTACCTCCCCTCTCACCCTTTTTTTTGTTTTAAGACAGAGTCTTGCTGTGTTACCGAGGTTGGAGTGAAGTGGCCCAAAATCCTGGGCTCAAGTATTCCCTGGCAAGTAGCTAGGGCTAAGGCACCATGCCCACCTGGCTTATTTTCTTTCTTTCTTTTTTTTTTTAAGTTTTGTGTAGGGGACGGCACCTGTGGGTAATTGAGTGGAGCATTGGCCCCATATACCGTGGGTGGCGGGTTCAAACCTGGCCTTGGCCGAACTGCAAAAACAGAAAAATGGCTGGGTGTTGTGGTGGGCGCCTGTGGTCCTGGCTACTCGGGAGGCTGAGGTGGGAGAGTCGCTTAGGCCCAGGAATTGGAGGTTGCTGTGAGCTGTGCGATGCCACGGCCCTCTACTGAGGGCAATAAAGTAAGACTCTGTCTCTACAAAAAAAAAAGGTTTTTCTGTAGACAGTGTCTCATTATTTGCCCAGGTGGTTTTGAACTCCTGGCCTCAAGCAGTGCTCAGTTGGCCTCCCAAACTGCTGAGATTATAGGTGTGAACCTCCATGCCTAGCCCTCTCACCATCTTTATTTTATTTATTTAATTATTTTTTTTTTTTTTTTGAAGAGACAGTCTTACTTTGTCACCCCTCAGTAGAGTGTCATGGCATCACAGCTCACAGCAACCTCCAGCTCTTGGGCTTAGGCGATTCTCTTGCTTCAGCCTCCTGAGTAGCTGGGACCACAGGTGCGCACCACAACGTCCAGCTATTTTTTTGTTGCAGTTTGGCCGGGACCGGGTTCAAACCCACCACCCTCCGTAAATGAGGCGAGCACCCTACTCACTGAACCACGGGCACCGCTCTATTTATTTAATCTTTTTGAGACAGAGTCTCACTCTGTACCTTGGGTCGAGCCTCAGCCTCCTAAGTAGCTGGGACTACAGGTGCCTGCCACAACACCTGCCTAGTTTTTCTATTTTTAGAGGAGATGGGGCCTCACTCTTGCTGAGCCTGGTCTTGACCTCCTGAACTCAAGGAATCCACCACCTCAGCCTCCCAGAGTGCTAGGATTACAGATGTGAGCCACCGTGCCTGGCCACTTTCTTCTTTCTATGCCTGTGTTTCTTCCCTCCTATAGGGAGAGCACCCTGTCTTTGCTGTTTTCTAGGCATTCTCTGAGATGACTTATTGGAGCTCAGAGTTTTGGGTAAATGGAAAAGAGCTCTGTTTGCTGCCCCATCACAGGTTTTTCTCTCCTCCAGGCCAGAAACCATCTGTTTTGCCAGTAGCTACCTCAGTGCCTGGCTGTGTTGATCACTGAGATGTCTGAATGAGTCTGCAAAGTAATCTTAATGCAGGAAGGGAGCTCTAGGTTGTCTGGTCCTCATAGCAGAACCCAAGGAGTTGATGGCCAAGGACTAAGCCCACCCAACCTGGAGCCCCCTCCAGGCCCATTGCGGCAACAGACATACTCGGTGCTGTCCCATGATTCTCATTATACAGATGAGGAAACATCTCACAGAGGTTATTAAGACAAAAAGTAGCTTCTTGCTCTCTTTTTAAGGTTTACTCCCTGGTTTGGTGCCTGTAGCACAGTGGTTATGGTGCCAGCCACATACACTGAGGCTGGCAGGTTTGAACCCGGCCTGGGCCTGCTAAACAACAACAACTGCAACAAAAAATAGCCGGGCGTTGTGGCAGGCACCTGTGGTCCCAGCTACTTGGGAGGCTGAGGCAAGAGAATCGCTTAAGCTCAGGAGTTTGAGGTTGCTGTGAGCTGTGATGCAACGGCACTCTACCCAGGGTGACAGCTTGAGGCTCTGCCTCAAAAAAAAAAAAAGTTTACTCCTTGCCCTTATCTCCACTATGAAGGTGGAGTGAAGTAGAGAATGATGTGCATGATTTTTTAGGAACTTACAGCCTTGGGTCCCTTGTCTTTAGTAAGTACTTGTTTTTCTTCTTCTTCCCTGAGGTTAATGCGGGGTAGTCAGATCACCTGACAGATGCCTGAGGAAACAACATGAGTGGCCGTCTGGGAAACTGCCAGCGTGGTGGGGCAAGTGAGAGGCAGCTTAAGGACAGCTGGTCAGGATACTGGGGCTCTGTGTGATTTTAAAAAAGCCCCTTCCCTCCTGGTCTTAGTGGCCTCTGCCCAGTGGGGTGGTACTTGGTCTCAGAAGTCTCCTCTGAAACTCAATTTTGGGGGAAAACATTTGGAGGGAGGTCAGGGGCCTGAGATGTGAGGAGGGAAGCCCAGAAGGGGAGGGAATTGGTGGCTCCCTCACACCATCTCTGGCAACTCCAGCACCTCCCAGGCATTTCTGATGCCTGGTTCTAGTTGAGGCAGTCTGGGGGTCATTTCTTTTAAGGCTAGCTTTCACAGAAACTGGAAGCTTCCTGTTACCCCAGCCTTGTCTCATTGTCAGCCACCAAGACCATGCCCCACCTGGACCAGAGTAGAGCCTTTCTGGTTGGGATGACTGTCCAGTGGCTGGAGCTGGTAGTCTTATCAGGAAGGCCCCTAGGTTAGGTGGAAGGATGTGCAGACCTAGTGAGTTGGGGATCTCACACTGAGTGTGGAAGAAGGGTCTGAGAAGACCTCTAGGTGCTGGTGAGTGTCAGAGGGCAGGGTCTTGGGAACTGGAGTCAGCTCTGAAGTCCTGCCCAATCACTGCCACACAGTGGCTGTGGTCCCTCAGGCAAGTGAGCTAACCTTTTTTTTTTTTTTTGTTTGAGACAAGAGTCTCACTTTGTAACCCTCAGTAGAGTGTGGTGGCATCACAGCTCACAGCAACTTCAAACTCTTGGGCTTAAGTGATCTCATTGCCTCAGCCTCCCAAGTAGCTACAGGCGCCCTCCACAATGCCTGACTATTTTTAGAGACGAGGGCTAGGTCTGGCTCAGGCTGGTCTCGGACCTGTGAGCTCAGGCAGTCCACCTGCCTCGGCCTCCCAGAGCACTAGGATTATAGGCGTGAGCCACCATGCCAGGCCTGAGCTCACCTCTTTGAACTTCTGTTTCTTGTTTATAAAATGGGGATCCTAGCTGTAATCCTAGCACTCTGGGAGGCTGAGGTGTAAGAGCAAGACCCCATCTCTAAAAAATAGCTGGGTGTTGTGGTGGACTGAATCCTAGCTACTCAGAAGGCTCAGGCAAGTGGATCCCTTGGACTCAGGAGTTTGAGGTTGCTGTGAGCTATGATGATGCCATGGAACTCTACCCAGGGTGACAGAGTGAGACTCAGTCTCAAAAAATCAATAAATGGGAATAAAAACATCATCCTTGTTTACCTCAAAAGTTGTTGTAGAACTTAGATACATGGAGAGGGTGGAACAGCATAGCTGAAGTCACTCTACATAAGCACAGTATGTAGCAATTGCTGTTATTAAGTACTTCCCCTGGAGGAATCCTGGCTTAGCTATAAGAAGCTGTTACTTGTAGAAACGTCCCTGAACCCACAGCTAATCACATGGAGAACCCTGTGAAATCCCTTTACTTTTTCCTCTCAATCTTGATTTGTTTCTAAACTTTCTCTTTGCCCCACCCCAAACTTCAGAGCAAACAGCAGTCTGATCTGTCCCCTCCTTGTCTACAAAGATTGGTGAGTGCTGGCTGCAGCTCGCCTGTCTAGGTTCCATCTCAAAGGACTCCAACTCCAAGCTCAGGCCCAAGAAGCCCCAGAGTAAAACAAGTTTTCTGCAGAGAAACATCTTCAGTTTTTGGCTGTTTGTTCCTGAGTGCCTTCATCACTCGCACCAGATTTACTGCTGCCTTTGAAATCACCCCGAGTCTGCTACTACCTTCCCTTCTCTGCTCATGGCTCCTGCACCTTGTTCTGTTGTGGCAGTACTTCTAGAAGCCACATTTTTCTCTTAATGGGCAAAACAGAGGCAGTACAGAGCCCAGCTATTTTAGTGCTATTTTATAACCTTGAGCTTGTACACAGGTCATTTCCCTATGCCCCACCCTTCCCTTAACTGCCCCCAAATCATAAAACTGCAGCGGTACCAACCCGGATTTCCAGTTCGTCTTCTGCCCCATTCCCCTGGCTACCATCTTCTGGGCGGACCCAGCCTTCTAGAGCTCGGGGCTGCAGTTTGGCTGGTGGCTTCTTGGACTCCTTTCTCTGCTGGAAAGGGGAGATGTTCTCTTTAGGACCCTAAGTCTCCATAGCCTTTCAGAAACAGAGGGTGGTCAGACCCAGAGTCTTTGTGCTCTAGGAGAATTCTGGCTGAAGCCCAGAGAGAGTTGAGCCACTGCTCCAGGTCACATATTTGGTTGCTAAGTGACATGGCTGGAGCAAGATAGTCCAATAGTTCATATGTGAGGGTTTGTGGGGAGAGGACTCACCTGGATCTTCTGATGATCGGGGCTCAGGAAGCTGGAGCCTGCCATGGCCATGTCCACCCAGAGCACACTGAGGAGCAGCAGGCTGCAGATGGTCCCCAGGGAGAGCATGGCTGCTGCCGGTTGCAGGTGGGCCTGGGAGAGAGAAGATCTTCAGGCTTCTCATTCTCTCAGTATGCCTCAGAGTTTGCTGGGGTAGAAGCCCAGCAGACAGGGTGCAGGGACTTTATGACTTAGGTCATGGTGGCTGAGTAGAGAAGGGCTTCCCTCTGCCTGCCTCCCCAAAGTGGAAGCGAATTGAAGGATTGTGTTGTCTTTTCCAAGACCATTCAGGGCAGAAGGCTTGGCAGTAGGACGTGATGTGGGGGTTTGGAGCATCCACTCCAAGGTCATTTGCCCAGGCCCCGAGGAGCTGTGTCAAGTGTTTACATGTGGGGTGGTGAAACTGAGCCAGCAAGGTCCCCTGGGGCCATGGAGGCATTGGGGCCAGATCCTAAACCAAACTGTTTCTGAGCAGCCTGACTAACCTAGTTTGTCCAATGTCCCCTTGGTTTAGATGGGCCTGCTGAGACCCAGAGAAGTTAAATGAATGGCCAGCAGTCATACAGCAAGCTAAACCCTTTAGCAAACACACATGCAAAGAGTAGAAAGAGTGCCTACCTGAGGTTCCTGGCAGAGGTGGTGCCCAGTGGCTGCGTGGTGCTTATATAGGAAACATGGTGTTTGTTTTAAACCAGCAGCTTCAGCTCAGAGGCGGCCTAGCTTCTGTGGGGCTGATGTACATTCCTTGGGAGCTAAAAATGTTCATGTTCTCTGGAGAGAAATCAACATTGAATGTCAAAGTACCCTGAGAGATTTCTGGGTTGCCCTGGAGCAAAGCATCTGCTCTAGCTGTCCCTAGAAAACAGTGTAGGGAGGTGCCCCAAGTGGGCATGACCCGGGTTTAGGTGGGATTGAGGAGAGTGGCTCTGGGGTCTGGGACTGGCTTTGCTGCTGTGTGATCTCCGCTCACTCCCCCTTTTCTCCCTTGGTAAAATGGGGTTACCACTATATGGTCTCAAAGGCCTTTCTAGTCCTGGTGTACCATTGTTTTCTGTGGACTGATGCTGGTCTGGCTTCCACAAACCCCTGCAGCACGCTGGGAGCTAGGTTCATGAGATCCTTCCACCTGTTTGGTGGGGAAGGCCCCCTTTCACAGACTGGACAGTGCCAGGAACTGTGGTAGCACATACTCCTGTCTTCTCCGAGGAGTTAAGCGTGGGATAATTTCAGCCAGTGGTTATAATTTAGTCACTTCTTTTGGTTGCTGTAGAAGACTCTGTGCTTGGCCTGGTGTAGCTTGCCTCCCTACCCCAGCAGGTTTTGGTCCCTAAATGGATGTCCTGAGACAGAGGTCTGTGCCCAGTACTGGTTTGCTAGTTGACTGGCCTCGGCCAGGTCAGAGGCTGCCTTTCAGCGTCCTTTGAGGGCAAAATGAGGCGATGGGTATGAAAATTCTTTATAACCTGTAAAGTATCCTGCCAATGACAACTAGTTCATATCACGCCCATAGGACTTGAAAGCATATGCCAAGGACATTACCTCAAGTTTCTATAGCCCCAGGAATTCCTTAGTTTCTAGAGAGCTTCATATAATTAGATGCCCAGATGCAGTGAGTCCTGTGAGCCCAATGAGTTGTATGTGCCGGGTCCTAGCAGTTCAGAGGAGGAACTCACTTCAGGCTGGGGCCTGGGGTTGGGATGTTAGGAAAGCCTCCAGGAAAGGTGGTGCAGGGCTGTGAAGGGAGTGTGTGGTAGCAAGCAGAGTGGTGTGAGTGGAAAGCTGGGTGGCAATGGCAGGATGGGGCATAACAAAAGGGCTAGAAAGTTTGGGGTCAGGTTAAACTGGCCCAAGAAGTTTGTGCTTTTTTTTCTTTTTTTCCTTGTTTTTATTTTGTTGAGACAGAGTTCTACCCTATTCCCTGAGCAGAGTGCAGTGGCGTTGTAGCTCACTGCAACCTCAGACTCCGGCTGTGGGCATCCTGCTGCCTCAGCCTCCGAAGTCACTGGAATTACAGGTGCTCGCCGTGACGCCCAGCTGGGTTTTTCAGTTTTTTTCATGAGTCTCAACTCTTGCTCAGACAAGCCTCAAACTCCTGAGCTCAAGCAATCCTCCCGCCTCAGCCTCCCACAGCGGTGGGATTACAGGCGTGAGCCCCCGCGCCCAGCAAGAAGTTTGTGCTTTATCTGTAGGAGGGAGGCCACTGAAGATTCTTGAAAGAGAAGAGATAGGCCATAGAACTAATGAAAGAGGAAGACTTTTAAATCCTGGGAGACTGAACTCTTTATTTTATCGGAAGAAAAACGGAACTCTAAGAGAGCCACGCTTTCCCCAAAGCCACATAGCCATCATGGATGATGTTGGGACTCCCAGCTGGGTCTCTTGACTCCTAGTACATATCTGCTTTCATATTAAACATGGTGTTCCAGGAAAATCAGTCTGCTCTGAGCAGGATGGAATTGGGGCAGGATGTCCAGTTAGGAGGATATTGAAGCAATAGAACAGTTGATGACCAGATAACTACCCTAACTTCAATGATTGACTTCAGGGTGGATTGGATCTTTGTAGGAACTCCTAGGACGGTGGAGTCATACACTGGGCTGGACTGAATACTTCAGTAGAATGTTGGGGACTGAGTACTTCCTGTTGAGAAACGCCTCATCACCAGCCCACTGTGGCGGCTGAACGCCATACGTAGCACCAGCAGAGTATGAGTGTGTCACCAGGAGGCCTCCACAGTCCTGTCACCACTTAAGCACAGACCTCTTTTTGCCTTGGGGTCCAGAGGGGCTGAAAGTGGTAAGAGAATAAATAAAAAAATGAACCCTTGGAGAGGAGTTGCAGCTTTTTCAGGGCCATCAACTTCCCCTTCCCCGACCCCAGCCTACCCTCAAACAGAAAAACCCCAGCTATGGTGACCAGGCACCTACCGAGACATGAAGCCGCCTCTTCCTGCTGACCCCAGGGGCCTCTGGAGGCTGGAGCAGCCAGTGTTGATCTTAGATAACACTGTCAGCAAGTAAACACCCACTGCTCACTGTGTTATCTTTGGGGAATAGAAATGTCACTTGGGAGTTGGAAACCCCCTAACCACATACCATAGAGTCGAAGAAGGAAGATCTAATGGATACAAGAACCGTTGACGGAGGAAGCACCCAGAAAGCACCTCACTGCCCACTTGCAGTTGTGCAAGGGGGCTGGATGTGGGTTGGGAAACATAAGCAAATCTGAGCCAAGAATAGTTTAGAAGAAGATCAGGTGACTGGCTTATTTTCTTCCACATTCATTTCATTGCTGGAAAAGAATGGAGACCAGTTTGGAACTCCCTGAGGGTTGGGGACAAAACCCTGTTCTTCCTCCTCCTTGGAATGTAGTTGGGCCTCAGTAGGCATATCTCCTGATTGCCTGTGGGCTGGCTGATTCCCTTCCCATTGCTTGTTACCACATTGACTCTTCCTTTCACCAACACTTCTCTGTAGCCTGCAGTGCTGTCTGATTGCATTGTACCACAGTAGAATTTCTTTCAAAATTGGAGTCAGTCCTCTCAAACCCTGCTATTGCTCAACCAACTAGGTTTGCGTGATGTTCTAAATTCTTTGCTTCATTTCGACAATATTTACAGTATCTTCACCAGGTACAGATTCCACCTCAAGAAACCACTTTCTTTCCTCCTCAGGCAGTGCCTGTGGCTCAGTGGGTAGGGCGCTGGCCCCATAAACTAAGGATGGCGGGTTCAATCCTGGCCCCGGCCGAACTGCAACAAAAAAATAGCTGGGTGTTGTGGCGGGCACCTGTAGTCCGGGAGGCTGAGGCAGGAGAATCGCCCAGGAGTTGGAGGTTGCTGTGAGCTGTGTGACGTCACGACACTCTACCAGGGCGATTGAGACTCTGTCTCTATAAAAAAAAAAAAAGCAACACCTCATTTGTTAGTTTTATCATGAGATTGCAGTGATTCAGGCCTATCTTTAGGTTCCACTTTGAATTCTAGTTCTCTTGCTGTTCTACCACATCTGCAGTTATTAACTCTATTGAAGTCTTGAAGCCCTCTTTAGTCATCCATGAGGGCTGGAATCAACTTCCAAACACCTGCTAATGTTGATATTTTAACTTCCATGAATCACAAGTGTTCTTCATGACATATAGAATAGTGAATCCTTTCCAGAAGGTTTTCGATTTACTTTGCCCAGATCCATCAGAGGAATCACTATCTTTGCCAGTTATAAATGAAGTGTATTTCTGGCTGGGTGTGGTAGCCCATGCTATAATCCTAGCACTCTGGGAGGCTGAGGCAGGTGGATTTCTTGAGGGCATGAGTTTGAGACCAGCCTGACAAAAACGAGACCCTGACTCTACTAAAAAATTGAAAAACTAGCCAGGTATGGTGGTACATGCCTGTGGTCCCAGCTACTCATGAGGCTGAGGCAAGAGGATCAATTGAGCCCAAGAATTTGAGTTTGCTGTGAGTTACAGTGTTGCTAGAGCACGCTACCCAGGGTGAGAGAGTGAGACGGTCTCAAAAAGAAAAAAAAACAAGTAAATGAAACATTTCTTTTCTTTTTTTTTTTTTTTTTTGAGACAGAGCCTCAAGCTGTCACCCTGGATAGAGTGCAGTGGCATCACAGCTCACAGTAACCTCCAATTTCTGGGCTCAAGCGAGTCTCTTGCCTCCGCCTCCCAAGTAGCTGGGACTGCAGGCGCCCGCCACAACGCCCGGCCA
>CAUYRH010112222.1:0-22758 GCA_963574655.1 Perodicticus potto
GAGGGATTCTACTGAATTTCTCAGATCTTTAAGGGCTGCAACTTCTTGTCTCAATGTGTCAAAATCTTTGGTCATTTTGTCTTTGAATTCGTTGAATTCTTGAGACATCTTTTGGGTCATCTTTTGAATTACTGCTTGAAATTTTAATTCCATCTTTTCCTCCATTCCACTGATCTTATTTGCAATCTAGATTCTGAATTCGATTTCAGACATCTCAGCCATTTGCCTATGCAAGAGATCTTGTGCTGTGTCTGCCTTGTCGTTACTTGTAGGGGTTGGTCTACTCTGATTATTCATATTGCTAAAGTTTTTCCATTGATTCTGCCCCATGGTTGTTTTTCACCATTGCCTCTGGCCCTTCAAGTGGTGGACGCAGGGCCGCATGGTTTTCTGGGAAGTTTTTGGCCGGCGGTGGGCCTGCAGAGAGGCCTGGTGGTTGCTGGTGGGGTCCCTGAAAGAAGGCTGGCCTGCGGAGGCCCCGTGGGTGCCAGGCAGAGGCCCACACAATTGCCAGGGGAGTTCCTGGCTGGGGGCAGACCTGCAGAAGACTGGCATGCACAGGGCACAGGGCCAGGTGTTCACCAGGGGAGTTCCTTGCCTGGGGTGGTCCTGCAGAGGCCTGGCGGTTGTAGTCGGAGGTACTGGCAGAAGGCAGGCCTGCACAAGCCCTGCAGGCTTGGGCGTGGGGCTGCATGATCGCCAGGGGATTTACTGGCCAGAGTATTTTTTTTCCCCAAGGCATCCATAAATATAAACCCAATTTTATTATGAATCTTGATTTGTCAGACCCAAAGTTAAAGAACTAAGTTCATGAATGAGGGAAATTTTTAGAATGAAAGTGACTGACGAAGTACATACCATTTTGATTTTTGACTACCAAAGCCTATCTAGTCAAATTGTGGTGTCATTATATCCTTTAAGTCTGGAAAGGAGTTGTAGGTTATTCAAAGTTCCGGAAATCATTTCTCTTTGATTCCTGTTTTGAATTTGCAAACAGATAGGTAAAATAAAATGCTAAATAATAATTTTACTTCTAGAATTACCATTTTTTACTGTTTGGGCTGGTGCCTGGGAAAAGTGGAATAAAGAGCCAGATTTGAAGTCAGAGGGGTTCAATGAATCTTTCAGCCTTGGAAGGCCCACGAATCAGGCTTCACTACTCAACTATAAATGTTTTTTTTTTGAGACAGAGCCTCAAGCTGTCACCCTAGGTAGAGAGCTGTGGTATCACAGCTCACAGCAACCTCCAATTCCTGGGCTCAAGCGAGTCTCTTGCCTCTGCCTCCCAAGAGGCTGGGACTACAGGTAACCGCCACATGCCCAGCCATTTTTTGGTTGCAGCTGTTGTTGTTTGGCAGGCCCAGGCTGGATTCAAACCCACCAGCTCAGGTGTATGTGGCTGGCACCTTAGCCCATTGTGCCACAGGCTCTGAGCCTCAACTATAAATGTTGAGTATGTGTTTTATAAAGGCTGCAATATTCACTGCTCCTGTCCTCTTTCTGTGCAGCATCAGCCATCTTCTGTTCTCCTGCAGCACTCTTCCTAAGGTCATTTTATCTGTGCTCATGGCTCCAAATGCCATCTAAACACCAATTTGCTGAATAATGAGTACTTTCATCAAAATGAATAAGTAAATTAATGGTGACAATGCAGCCATTTTGATAGTCTTAGCTATATTTTATGTATATCTCACTATGTGATCTTGGGTGAATTATTTCTTTTAGGCCTTGGTTGGTAACATTACTTTGTACCTGAAGTTCTTATGAAAATAAGATGATAATGTACATAATGCACTTAGCACAGTGCCTGGCAAACAGGAAACATTGAATAAATGCTAACATGTGAAAGCTATTAATTACATTAAGGATGGGCTATTATTTGAAATAACACATGCAAATTAAGTACATACAAGATCTTAAATTATCACCCCAAGATCTACCATACATATCCAAAAGCACTCCATTTCCTCTATTTTAAATCAGAATAAAGCCAATTAAGTGACATTTAGAGTGAATGTTAATTACTAACTACACATAGAGAGTTTAAATTTATCCACACTGGGAAAAATTAAAATGTTTATGTCCTTCAGAGAATATGTCATAGGTAAAAATGCAAATTTACCTGGTTCCTTCTAAAGTCACACTATTTTATAGGTACACACTTATGCATACATATATAAGTGTCATTTTGTATTTAAGTTAATATTGTGTGTTAACAGAAACAACATAATTTTTATTTTATGGATTAAAATACGGAGGTTAATTTACTTTTCAAGGTCATAAGATTTTAATCGGCAAACTCAGACTTGAAATCCAGGTCTTGATAGCTAGTTTGTTGAACACCCCACTACTATTTCTTAATGCTACTGCCTTGATAGACTTTAGGATAAGTTGATTTTATTATATGAAGTAGAACAGGCTATTTTCACTTATTAACAACATCTTTGTTTTACTACCATCTAAAGCATTTCTTTAATGTCCTTCTGACTGAGAAGTAGTACCTGTCCATGCTCCAATGTACTGTATATAACTTTCCATGCCATGATACATGGTTCATTAACACTTGAGAATTTCTAGTACAGGAGAAGAGACACGAAATCCCACCAGCTATAAAGCACGACCAATAAAAGAGAGATGGCAATGGCAAAAGGCAAGTCTACAAGGGATATTCTTTATAAGGCAGCAAGTAGAAATAGGTTTCAGACCCAGTTAACTGGGTCTGGATGGTGAAGTGTAAATACTTTGTTTCTCATTGAAAAATGAGTATACTAAAGTCTAAATTCACAGAATAATTGTGAGGACTAAAATGTCTCACACTTTAGTGGTGTTTATTAAGTATTTGTAAATCAACTTAAAATGGATTAAAGATATAAATGTAAGACCTGAAGCTTTAAAACTTCTAGAAGAAAATATAAGGGGAAATCTTCAAATATTGATTATGACATGATTTCTTGGGTATGACATCAAAAGCATAGGCAATAGCAGCAAAAATAAACAAGCGGAGTTATATCAAACGAAAAATCTTCCATACAGCAAAGGAAAGAATTAACAAAGTGAAAAGACAAACTATGGAATTGGTGAAAACATTTGCACACCATGTATTAGATAAGTAGTTAATATCCAAAATATATAAGGAATTCCAGTTCAATAGCAAAAATAAAATAAAACTATATTAAAATAAGACTTGATTGTAAAATAGACAAAGTAGTTGAATAAACATTTCTCTGAAGAAGACATACAAATGGCCAATACATATAGGAAACAATTCTCACATCACTAATCATCAAGGAAATGCAAGTCAAAACCATAGTGAGATATCACCTCACATCTGTTAAAATAGTTATTATTTACAAAAAAAGCATCAAATTTTGGCCAGGATGTAGAGAAATTGTAATTCTTATTATTTATTTATTTATTTTTTTGGCCAGGGCTGGGTTTGAACACATCACCTCCGGCATATGGGACCAGCGCCCTACTCCTTTGAGCCACAGGTGCCACCTGAGAAATTGTAATTCTTGTACATTGTTGGTGGGAATGTGAAATAATGCACCCTGAATGAAAATCAGCATAGAAATTCCTCAAGAAATTAAACATACAACTACCACATGCTCCAGCAACCCCAGTTGTGGGTATTTATTCAAATAATTAAAATCAAGATTTTAAAGCATCTTTGTAGTCTCATGGTCATTACAGTATTATTCCTAACAGTTCAGATGCAGAAACAACCTAAATGCCTATGTAGGGATATGTGAACAAAGAAAATTATCCAGTCTCATAAAAGAAGGAAGTCCTATCATATGTCACAATATAGACATCGTATAGGGAAGGAAACCAGACATAGAAGGATAAATACCATATCATTCTCTTTATGTGAAATATCTAAAGCAGTCGGACTCAGAAGCAGAGAATAGAATGTTGGTTGTCGACTCGGCGCCTGTGGCTCAATGGGCTAAGGCGCCAGCCACGTACACCTGAGCTGGTGGGTTCGAATCCAGCCCAGGCCCGCCAAACAACAAAAAATGGCCGGGCATTGTGGTGGGCGCCTGTAGTCCCAGCTACTTGGGAGGCAGAGGCAGGAGACTCTCTTGAGCCCAGGAATTGGAGGTTGCTGTGAGCTGCAATGCCCCAGCATTCTATCCAGGGTGACAGCTTGAGGCTCTGTCTCAAAAAAAAAAAAAAAAAAGAATGTTGGTTGTCAGGGGGTTGGGAGGAGGGGACTGGCAGGTTGCCATTCAAGAGGTAGAAAGTTTCAGTTACACAAGACGAATGAGTTCTAGAGATGTCCTGTACAACATGGTGCCTGTAATCAATGACATAAATTGTATACCCCAAAACTTGGTCAGAGGATAGATCTCATGTTAAGTGACCCTACCACATTAAACAAAAACAAAGAAAAAGAGAGAGAGATACCCAAAGCCAATGATTTTGATCATTAAAATATCTCTTTCTTTCCTGGCTTTTGTATCATTTGATCCCTTCTTGCTAAAGCCGTGCATCATAATATGAAAATTCCACAAGAACAGCAGAAGCTGGGGGTCACACCTTCCATTACTCTACCAAATTACGTTTGCAGGAGATAGCTTGTATCTCATCCATGAAATCTGCTGAGGCTCTGGTAGAAAACAAATTGTTTCATATCCTAGGAGCCCAAAGTTATTTTGGGCCTGCCACTTACCAGCAATGGATCCCTGAGTAAGTCACTTAACTTTCCTAGGCTTCTGTTTCCTTATCTACAAATCTATGAGTCTGGTCCGAATCATCTATCAGACCCTTCCTGCCCTGATATTTTCTGATGAAACATAGGAACTGATAACGAGGATTCCCAAACTAAAACAAATTCAATGTTGCATCCAATTTGGAATGCACTGAGGTGATGTTACTAGATTTAGCATATCTGTGGAGAGAGGGAAAAAAATACAGAGTTTACTGGCAGCCTGGGTGAGTCAAAAGGCCAAGCTATTTTTGGTAAAGACCACTAAACTGGCTTAGGCATTTATATGCATTTTCTCAGTAACAGGACGAGGCACCCTGCTCAAATTCCAAGGAAAGACCTTGGAAATACCTTTGCTGCAATTTAGTAGAAAAAGAAACGCACTTTGCTGAATAAGACCAGACACCCCAGATGCTGGCTGGGCAGGGTTTATGTTAAGCTTCAAAGTTTGCTAACTAGTAACATTGTCAAAAGCCCTAAGCAGCAAATAGGATTCAAGAAGGGGATACAAAAGCCTTATGTGACTTCCTTTCTTCAGTTTTGCCTGCATTGAATTCCTGGGTCCTTCATAAGTAGTCACCTTGTGAAGACGCCCTTTGTCAGTGCTATGGGATAAAATGAATGCTTATGTATTAGGATTGGAAACGATTTTGCAAACTGAAGTTAGATGAATAGGTCTTTCTAGCATATGTAGATAATTAAAGTAAATGACAGTACTTTTGTTTCATCCTCAACATTGCTGTCATGTGTGAACTACTGAAATTTAAGTGAATTCAGCTCTGCTAAAGATGGGTCATTCTAAAATACTACTATGTCATGGAGGTAGTGTAAGTGGCATTTACAATTACGGACCTCAAGGCCCACGACTTAAATCTTGGTTCCATCTCATTACTGGCTTTGCTTCCTTGGACAACTGATGGAGCCTCTGGGAGACTTTGTTTCTCTGTCTGTGTAATGCAGATAACGCCATTGTGAGTATTGAATAGACATATGAAACATTTAGAGTGGTGGCTAACACATCATAAGCACTAAGTAAACACTATTGGTATTATTGATCTACCCAGGGTATTACTAAAATAAACTTTGAATCATACTTTTGTGTAATTCAATAGTTTATATATTTATCTGTATGTATGAAAATTGGCAATTTCATATCCAAAAGCACATTTGTCCTTCATCTATTTTGCCGCCTAAGATTCATTTTTGCCATGTAACATCTACCTTGAAAATTCACAGGTGAAATGTTAACCTGATTTACTTTCACCTCAACCAAATATGAGCATTTGAAAGCAGGGGCTGGGCCATGCCATTTTACAACCACAAGGGGACAGAGAAATGGAGGCAAAATCGGAGAAGCAGATGGGAGAAATGTAAAACGAGAATCCAAGCTAGTGTGGTGTTATTTGGCAACTAATGAAAGTACCCTTGAAAGTTTATTCTTCTTTTTTTTCTTTTTTTTGCAGTTTTTGGTCAGTGCTGCGTTTGAACCCACCACCTCCAGCATATGGGGCTGGAGCCCTACTCTTTTGAGCCACAGGCACTGCCCAAAAGTTTATACTTGAAGTGCTCAGTCGTTAGGCCAGCACATTCTCTATTTGGATTGAGCAGGTTGAGACAGATCATCTGAAACTTACAAAAGAATAAGTCCTCGATAGTAGACACTTATTAAAAAATACAACTTTCTTGACCTAATGAATCCATATTCAAGAGTGAAGCTGAGAAATTCTGAATCTTTAACCAGGGCCCCCACATGATTCTCCTTCAAAATCCCAATGCTCAGATGAGTAGTGTTGAAGTCCTAACCCCCAGTGCCTCAGAATGTGACCATGTTTGGAGGTAGGGTCTTTAAATAGATATTTAAAGTCAAATGAGGTAATAGTAGTGTAGACCTCAATTCAATATGATGTCCTTATAAGAGGAAGAGATTTAAAACAGACACTCATACGAGGAAGAACACAAGAGAACACAGAAATGATGGCCATCACCAGCCAAAAAGAAAGGCCTCAGAAAAACATCAACCCTACTGATCTTGTACCTCCAACCTTCAGAACTGTAAGAAAAGAACGACCTGCTGTTGGAGCCACCCAATGTGTGGCAGCCCCAGAGAATTAAAACAAACGGCCTTTAGAAACATTCCTGAGACTCTCATCCCTACCAACATTTGTTTTGCAGACTTTCAAACAAGCAATCCTGAAGCCTTTGTTGGAAACACTCTGCAAAGAAAACCCACAAATTCCAGCACAGCCCATTCCATCTTGAAACTGTCCCTCCGTGAGAATATTTTCTTATTTTGTGCTCCAAGTTATGTTATCCTAATGATTAAGCTTTATAACAATAACACTGCCTGGGATTCTCTAAGAACCAAAAGTGCCTTCAGAATAATTAAACTTTTCACTCACTTAATGTGAGTGAAAGCTTAATGTCATGCATATTGTTTGTGGTACAATGTTTGATCTGAATATTCTCCCTTTTAATTAATTTAGGACATTTGATAGATAAATATGATTTGATTATAATAACCAACACCTTCAATTTACTGATCTTTCTGGATCAAAGGTAGTTTATTGTAGATTTTAAAAATAGAATGAGATAAAAAATATTACATGAGGTTTTCCTTCCCAAGGGATTGTGAAATACACCAAATGGGTAATAAAAATCTCAAGAGGTTTGGCTTTTGAAGGTCAGAAGCTTTAAGTTGAGAAGTAATATACGTTGCATATAGATTTCTATCTGCCCATCACAAGTTGCCTATTTCTATAAACTTACAGGCAACACTCCTGTCAGGAAGTAATACTTTAAAAATATCTTCTACCATGTTCCACCAGCTGTTTTACTGAAATAATGAATATTTTGGACAGGCACTGTATAGTACAGTGGTTGAAACTGATTCAATTACCTATATCAATGACACCCACATCTTTTCCATCAAAGAGAGGACATTTCTCATGTTAAAGAGCACACTGACAGGCGAACATGTCAAAAAAAGTCTTTCACTTCAACCAGTTCTCCTGAAATTCCTATTAAATAGCAATGATGATGATGACGATGATGATAATTATAATGGCAGCTGAAATTTATAGACAGTTTACTGTGATTCCAGTAGAGGGCTTTAAATGTATTGCCTCATTTAATATAATTATTTATTCACGTAGCCTCTAATCCCTATTGGCATTTTATAAATCAGACTCAGACAATGACTCAAAAATCACACTCTTCAGTAAGTAGTAGAATCAAGTTTCTTATTAAATATGGTTTTAATATCCTGTTCTCATGTATTTGTATGTCTTCCAAAAGTCCAAGGCAAGAAAACTTGTCTTCTAGGCAACATCTGTAAAACATCTGCAAAGCAAGAATAACAACACCTGATTCTTGACACTTTCTGTGAGGACTTAATATAAATGTAACTTTTCTCCATACCTGGTTATAGTTCTTGTTTTGTGTGTGTTTTATAAATGCTGATTTCCTCCCTTTCAGCAATTATTAGCCACATACAACAAGGGCACTGAATTGGGCCTCACCAAAAAATCTACCAGTAAAAGATATAGTTGCCTATGCCTTTCCAGAATTTATGTTCCACTGGAAAAGTAAAAAAAGATGAGAGTATGAAAAGTTTGCAAAATGTTTTTGTTTGTTTGTTTTGTTTTGTTTGAGACAGAGTCTATTGTGTTGCCCCTGACTATAGTGCCGTCACATCATGATAGCTCCCAGCCAACTTGAATTCCTGGGATCCTCCTGCCTCAGCCTCCCGCATAGCTGGGGACTATAGGCACCCAAAACAATACTGGGCTAATTTTCCTACTTTGGGTAGAAATGGGGTGTCTTCTTTGCTCAGGCTGGTCCTAAACTCCTGAACTCAAGCAATCCTCCCACTTTGGCCTCCCAGAGGGATAGGACTATAGGCCCGAGCCTCCACACCTGGAATAACATACAGGGTGGACATAAAGTTTGTGTGTAATCTAAAATAGTTGTAACTTCAAACTGCACATGAACTTCGTGTCCACCCTGTATATTTTTAGTTAGTATATAGACCAGTGGTTTTGGAGCCAGACTCCACTGGGTTTGCTTTTCATCCACTGTGTGAAAACTGTGAGACTAGTGACTTTATCTATAGATGGGGGATCTACATTTGGGAGCTGACATAAGGATTTTAATAGTCATTCTTGGTTAGTGTTCCTTCATACTGGGGAGAATTGTGAGTAATTTACTTATTGTAAAACTGACCTCCAGATTATAAATGATGTGTGTGAATATCCAGAAGTTTTAAAAATGCTCAAAAATAGTATATTATATGATTAACAATGTCTCCAAAAAGCAAACTAAAAACATTTTCTTTGTCTGAAATGAGAGAATAAAAAGTTTTCTAATTTGTGAGACTAATCATGCCTTTAATGAGTGCAATGAACAGCACTGTTTCTTGTTTTTGTTTTTTTTTTAATTCTCTAAAAGAAAGCACTAAGTGTATGGAATTAACGACTTTTCCAGGCCTTTTAGAGTTCTGCCCCTTTATATTCTTTCAAAAGATGACTTCTAACTTGATGACTTTCCCATTAGCTCTGGGCCACTCAGCTTGCTTTCCCTAACAAAGGTCCAGGGATAAATCCTGTGTGGCTGATGTGATTTCCTTGAAGTTCTTAGCCGTCTAATCTGCCTTGATGTGGCTCCTTTCATGGTTTCATGTGGCACTGATGGGGCATGAGTGGGCCTAAGGCCAGTGGGGTGGTATTGCACCCATTTGTTTTCTCTTCAAAATGAAAATGGGCTTTAAATGAAAAAGTGTGTTCCAGGAACAAATTATTTCCCTTTGAAGCTCTATCTCTTAACATGACATTTGAAGGTTTTGTGGAGAGAAATAATTTGTAATTGTACATATTACTGTGTGGTAACTTTGTGCTTCCATTTACAGTGAAGAATGAAAAATTCAGATCTGTCTTCCTTTTGTCAATATTAAGACAGGATCTATTCAGGTAGTCTTGTAGTTTCAAAAAATCATTTCCAAATGTTACCACTGTACCGTACATGAATATATATATTTTAGCACCTCTCTCTATATATACATTTGTAATACTCAAGTTATGTTTAACTTCTGCAATTACAAGAGGTGCTCAACCTGACTTGTATTCAATCTTTTGTTACTGGTATATATTGACCATTAAAATTTTAATACAATTTTTTCCGTTATTAAAATGTGTATAAATTTTTGGCACTTTCTATATTTATATACATATAAATTCAAACAGTATAGGTAAGAAAAATATTCATTCTCTCATTCTCAGGTTAATTCCTTTCTTCTCCCTAGAGGTATACTTTTCTCAGCTTGTATATTTTTTATGCATTTTTATGTATATCTCTAGTTATGGAAATAGGTCATTTTTATTAAATAATATTTGATAAAATGTTTTCATCTCAGCGAAACTAAATTAATTTTGTTGTTGTTAATGGCTTACAAATGCTCAGTATAGCTACAATGAAGTTGGTTGATAAGGTTTTATTTTTTTATCTACCTTTTTTCCTCTAGTGATCTAGAAGTTATATGCCCTATTTCAAACTCCCAAATTGTTATCTTTCCAGTTTTACAGTACATATATATGCAATATAGTCTGAGCATCCCAGATTTAAAAATGCAAAATTCAAAGTGCTCCCAAATCCAGAACATTTGAGCACCAGTGTGACACTCAAAGGAAAGGTTCATTGGAACATTTCAGATTTTCGGATTTGCTGTGCTAAAATGGTAAGCATAACAATGAAATCTCCGAAAATCTGAAATCCAAAACACTTTTAGTTTCAAGCATTTCCAGTAAGGGATAATCAACTTGTATATACCATTTTTTACTTTATAGAGGTGATCTGCATACATAGCACACCTCCAAAAAAGGAAAGTTTTACTTAACTTCATCTATTCACCACATGCTACTACCAAATGATACAATCTGAGAATTGTCAAGAGTCTGGTTCTGTTTTTGTCAAGAATTTTTTCTTCGGTATTCTGTAAATTCAATAAGTTGTGGCCGTGTGTGTATGTGTGTGTGTGTGTGTGTGTGTGTGTGTGTGTCCCCATGAATGTAGTGTGTGTGTTTTGTTTGCTTTTTGTTTTGTAAATCATGCTTGGTTCCCTAAGTTTCCTTGATCTGTGGTTTGGTATCTATCATTAATTTTGGAAAGTTATTGAGTACTATTACTTTAAATAGCTCTTCTGTTCCATTCTTTCTTTCTGGTATTCCAATTATAGATGTTACATTTTTTTATCTTGTCCCACAGTTTTGGATAATCTTTTCTGTTTTATTCATTCTTTATTGTCTTTGTGTTTCAGTTTAGGAAATTTCTATTGCTCTATTTTCAAGCTTACTAATCTTTTCTTCAACCATGTCCAGTCAGCTAATGAGCTGATCAAAGGCATTCATCATTTCTGCTTTGTTTTTGATTTCTAGCATTTCCTATATTTCTAGCATATATTAACCTGGATTGGAGTAAGCTGGGTTATGTTCAGTGCTGTAGGGATCAGAGGTTTCAAATTCCTCTAGTGCCTTGTTGTCTCCCCTATTGACTTGGGGCTTTCTTACTCCTCCTCTGAGATAGTCTGTTTTGTAGCCCTTTCATCTCTCATCCACTATCATTATACTTGTTAGTATGGCAGGAAGGTGTGGAAGAGAAGCGTTCTATAATCTTCCAATTAGATATTGGTCTTTTGGTCAGTCTGTGACTCAGGGCAGTGACTGTCAGAAATGTTTTGCCAGTGGTATCACTTTTTTGCCCCATCTCCCACCGCTCCTTTCTTGGCTGCCTCATTCCTAGTCTATTTTCTCAAAACCCTAACTCATTATAACCGTTTTTCCCCTTCTGAGCTGAGATGAGAAGTCTGGAAGAAAATAAAGTGAGAAAGAATTCACTATTTCCAGCTGAGATCAGGTTTCAGAATTGCTCCCTGGTGAAGACCATTTTTTAACCTTTAGTTCAGATTAATATATGGCTCCATACAATTAGGTTACATTGTTTGTGTTTGTTAGATAAAGACCAAGTTGCATTTGAGCCCTTCAGGCAGGAGGTGTGTTATATGCCTCTACATTGCACCTGTTAGGTGAGACCTTACAAAACCCCCTCCATCCTCCTGTCTCACCTTTCCCTGTTTCTTGAATTTAATTGTGTCTTTTTCTTGTGTGGGCATGTAGTTGTTGATCTACTGGTTTCATATTAGTATTGAGTACATTGGAAGCTTGCTTTTTCATTCTTGTGATACTTGCATAGAAAGTAATGTCTTTGTTATGAAGAGGAATTTGACAGATTTCTCAATAGTTACACTCTTTCTTCTGCTAGAGTCTTACAGTGCCTGGTGATGTACTTGAAAGGAAAACTTTAGTACTGAGGTGCCTGTTACTTTCTCAGTCGCCTGCTAGTTCACAGACAGCTGCCAATAGTTTATTTAAATTGCCACTTATGTTTTATTACCAGTCTATGGCTCCAACAGCTTCTAGTCCAGCTAAGGAGATCTCAGCTCTATCTCTCTGGATGCACCTGTCTCTTCAGATTTTGGAGTGTTGATTTGCCATGAGACTCTGGTCCATTGGTGAGGCAAAACAAACAACAAACAAAAAAAGTTGATTTTTAGTTTCTCCAGGTTTTATTTGTTGTTGTAAAGAAAGAGTGATGATCTATCTGTTGATGTTGAAACCGGAGCACTATTTATTCTTATCACAAAGTTTTATTGTTTTTTTTTTTTTTTGCTTATTATGCTTTTGATAAAATAAATACATGATTTTAAAAAAATTATCAAAATACAACTTTAATAAACCTTTTGGATATGATCATGGGTGATAAGTGTCCTAAGTCAAGGGATGTCTATATGTGTCTTTATTTCTCCATTCACATGAATGATAGTTGGTCTGGACATAAAATTTAAGGTTCAAATTTTTTTTTCCATAGCACCTTGAAAATAATGCTTGAGTGTTTTCTTGAACCCAACTTCTGAAAATGAGTAATCTGTTATCAATCTGTTTTTCTCATTTGTAAGTTGTCTTCTTTTTTCTCTGGAAGCTTTTAGAATTGTTCAAAGTTGAACTTATGATACAATATACCTAGGTGTGGGGATATTTTGCTTTGATTTTTGCCTTCACTCTCCTGGAACAGTGCAATTGGCAGCCCATGTGTCTCTCAGGGGTGGGACAGAGTACTTTCCTCTTTTCCCCTGTTTTTCCTTCATTTTGAATTCAGGTAGAATTCACACAACATAAAATTAATCATCTTAGGTTCAGTGACATTCAGACTTTCACTATGTGTGCAACCGTACCTTCCATCTGGTTTCACAACATTTTCATCACCCTAAAGGAAACCCCACACCCATTAAGCAGTCAGTACCCTTGTCTCCCACAAGCGATTCAGCAATTCCCTTTCTTTCTTTATGGATTTATCTATTTAGATATTTCATATAAATGGAATAATACAGTATGCATGGCCTTTTGTCACTGGCTTTTTTCATTTATTGTAAAATTTTCATAGTTTATCCACAATTTAGTTTATACCAGGTTTCATTCCCCTTTTATGGTGGAATAATATTCCACATTTTATTTATCTGTTTATGGGTATTTTAGTTGTTTCCACGTTTTGTCTTAGATGTGGGTGTTTTTAAAATTCATCTTACTTGGCAGTAAACCATTACTTTAATTTTATAACCCACTATTTTTCCTTAGCACTGTATAATAATTTCTTATTGTTTCTTTGGTTATTTCTTTCCATCTATTCTCTTCATATTGTTCTGAAATTCTGGTTAGTTTATTTGGAACTCTTGGATATTTACATTATCAATTATAATGTTTTCTTTTGTTGAGTACAGAGAAAGTCTCAATTCAATTTCCAGCTCCTCAATGAATGAATTTTTCTTTTATGATAATTCTGCTACTCAGACCATTAAATGTATTCTTAAATTTCAAGGAACAAACTTTGAATTTCCAGTCTATCCATATATTTATTTTAACAGACATAGTATCTTTCCATATCTGTAATAGTTATGAACTTTTGTTAAAAGTTTTTGATTTGTCTGTTTTATTAACCTGTATGATTTTTGTATTTGGTTTGGTTTGGTTTTATTTGGGAGTTGTCTGTTCATTGATATGAATATTCCTCATTCAATTAGATTTCCTTATGTGTTGGTGATTCTGAAGCCTGGGCTCATCATGACATTAGAGAGTCTCCCTGAGAACCTTTTATAAGTGTTGTGTGTGCTTACTGAATTCTGACTCCAAAGATGGTAGCAAAGAAGCTGCCTCTACTGGTGACTGCTTGGCATAATTCCTGAAAGAGTACGAAGACTTTACGTGGCACTTACTGTGAGTCTCTGACCCATCACCTGATCAATACTTCAAAGCTCTTTCCTTATAATCTGATTTATCATCTCCCAGCTTAGAGTAACCATGAATCCTCTTCCACCTGGACTATGTTTGGGGCTGTTTTTGGCTTCTAGTTTCTATTTTTCCAGGATTTCCTAACAATTTCTAGACCACCAAAAGAATATCTTTCCTTTTTTTGGCATGTCTGAGGATCAGGTCAGGGAGAAAGAGGCTTGAAAACCTGCCCAATTTGCCTTTTTGACCTAGTAAATGTATTTTATACATATATGGAAAGGAGAGTGTGTGCTCATAAATCCCTGTCTAAATCTCTTCCTTTTCATGACACAGTTACCCAAGGACTGCCCTAGAAAAAATTTATGCCAGCCTCAGAAACTGGGTTTCCCCTTATACTTTTGCAAACTAGGAGCTAGGAAGATACATAATGAAATTTCTCAAACTCCTTTCCAGACTCAGCAATCATCAAAGACTCATGGAGAAAGATAAGTTCTTCAGAACAATGGGCAATGAAATATATCCTACCAATTATTTATAAAGAGGAGTTGATTTTTTCAAATTATCAGTTGACTGTTGTGATTGTTTCCTACAGGTGCTGTAACAAAGTTCTATAAACATGGTGACTTAAAACAACGTAAATTTATTCTTTCACTTTTCTGGAGGCTAGAAAGCCAAAATGAAAGTGTTGGCAGAGCCATACTTTTGAAGCTTTTGAAGGCTATAGGGAAGCATCCTTCCTTTCCTTTTCCTAGATTCTGGTGATTTCTGGCAATTCCTGGTGTTTCTTGGCTTCTAGGCAATCTCTCCAATCTCTGCCTCTGTCATAGCATCATACTGCCCTAATATGTCTTTGTGTTCAAATTTTCCTCTTCTTACAAGAGCACTAGTCAGTGGGTTAAGACCTACATAATCCAGTGCAGCCCTAATCCAGAATGGCGTAGTCTCAATTTGATTGCATCTTCAAAACCCTATTTCCAAGTGAGGTCACATTCATAGGTTCCAGGTGTTAGGACTTCAAGATAACTTTTTGAGGGTTACAATTGAACCCATAACAATTATGCATGATAGAATTTTTAAACAAAATGATTTTAGGTCTTCATGAAGGAGGGTGATTAATGTAAAATAGGTTCATATGATCTCTGCTGTAACATATTATTCCAACACTAAAAATCTAACTCTGCTCTACCTTCATCAACCTTCAAAACTTCATAGAATAATCAAAGAAACATAAGTAAACAAAGTAAAAATCTATACCAGCCTTTGAAGGGTGGAAGCATTTTAGGAAAGCATTTTATGCACATTCTAGTAAACATAAAAGCAGATTGAAATAATTGATGAATTATGATGTTGAGAAATAGAAAACACATTGGAAAAAGAAATGAGAAGGATCCTACTCCATCTCAGAAGACACCATAAGCACTTGAGTTTGTGAATCCCGGGCTCCAAGAGTATTTTTAAAATTCAAATTATGTAGGGATTGAGGTTAAAAAAAAAAAGAAATTTCTTCATAAAGAAATTTTCCTTTGTAAATTATTATTATGGTTTTTCTCTTCTTCAAAAGTAGAATCCATGGTTGAGTTAATACATAGGATTTAAGCTGTGAATATGGTTTACCTTAAAATGGATCCTGAATCAAATTTAACCTTTCTAGAGGCACATAAACCCCAAGAAAAGATAAGTAGATGATGTTTGGATTCATTACTCTTCCATCTTCAAGAAAGAGTGAGACTTGAATCAAGAACAGGGATACATTCTCTCCTCCAACTGAGTTTTAGGAGTGAATAAACCATTGAGACCACCAAGCTTTCTATATCAAAAGAACATTTAAAAATACTTTTGATATGTTAAACAAAATTTGTGGGAGGCAACTGTATGCACTGAGAATTGAGAACAGAATTGAGTCACTCAAGCTAAGTTCCACATAACCAAAATGAACTTTGAAATGGCCAAATTTTCCAAGAAACAGGAAATTCATAGCAACCAATCAGAAGGGGCCCAGTTTATCCGAGCCGGCACAGTAAGGATGTCACTTCTGTTTCAACCCTATATGAAAGTAATTTTGACATGCTTAACCTGCATTTTTTCCCTTGTAGGCAGAATGGGGACTGAAGGCCCCATTCTTGGCAAGGGAAAATACTCCCAGAAAAAGGGAAAAATTAAAAAGTAAGCTGAATGAGTTGGAACAAAGGAAAGTCAACTAGTTAACTTTAAACCACCCATGGCTAAATTTATTATCTGAGCAAGTTTCCTGCTTTTCCTGGAAGCCTGGCCTGTAGGGGATTCAGCTTACAAACATTCCTGTTGGGTCTGTGACCATTCTCAAGAAAATAATGCTCACAGAAGATGCTGTGGCAAGGCCTGGCAAGATACATTAACTAGATACATTAACTACATTTCCTGCCTAGTAAACAGTCAAAGCAAATACCCATTGTGGAGTTTTTGTATTTGGCTGGGACAGAGATCAAGGGAACAGCTGGAACCCTGAATACGGGCAGGAGGGCTTATATCCCTTATTGCAGAGGAAGACCCTCTGTGGTGATGATGAGAGGACAGTTCCTCTCTCCCACTGATTCTTCAGAGGAGATTAACTCCAATGGAGATTTACTCCACAGTGAACTAGTGGGATTAACACCCCCCTAAGAATCTGTGTGTGTGACCACAGACAGGAGGCTGCCCCCACACAAGGTCATCTTCCAAATTTCCCAAGACTGCTCAGACCCTTAAGGTTAATGATTATGGAACCAATAGGAGCTGATATGCTTGCTCAGAGAAAACTGCTGATGTTTATGTTCCCTTCCTCAGCTTACCCTCTGGGCTAATGAGCAAATAGCCTTAAATAAAAGCTGACTAGAACTGACACTCAGAGCCACTGTCATAAGTCCATAAGTGGGTGGTGGTCCCCTGTGTTCCTACCTTTGTTCCTACCTATTCTGTGTGTCTTACCTCTTTCTTTCTCATAGTTTCTAACTTTATATTTCTTCAGTTAGTCACTACCAGACCCACAGATCTTAACTGCCCCTGCCCCTGGAGCAGTTCATCAAAACACCCATTCAGTTTTATAAAATGAGCTGTTGCTCAATTCTGGAATTGCAAATAAGAACAAATTAGATTTTTAAACTCAATTTGTTATAATTTTTGAACAGATGTAACCATCCTTGTAAGAGCAGGACCTTACTTTTATGAATAAGAATTAGTGTGAAGGATCAGAAGGAAGAGCAGGAGAGAGCTCAGTAATGTAGCCAGTAGAGGGTAATCATAACATGATAAAATAAACAATATTTACATTATAGCATTGTTAGAAAATACATACAGGAAAAATTCCATTGTTAATATCTCAAATAATTATAAGATACCTTGGAATAAGTTAGATTTTTAACTTTCCAAGTTAAAAAACACACAGGGTCAATAAGGAGAAGCAATAGAGTTTGCTCTACATTTCAAAAAAGCACTTGAGGAGTAGAAAAATATATAGTATTTTATAATGGGAAGACAATATTTTCTCACAAATCAAACTACTACAATCAATGTGTGAACAGAATTCTTTTGAACATTTTTATAAATATTTCTAAAGCATATCTTAAATAAGAAATAATGGTTCAATTTCTACATATATGAAAGATGGGACCATCTTAAACAATATCCTTCAAGAAAACTAAAAACCAATTAATACAATTAATAAAATCATCTGATTAGAGACAAAACATAATTTTAACAAATCAATTTCTACTCATGATGACAAATATAATGAAACATCCTTAACTTGATGACAGTTATTAAAAAACAGAATAAAACAAAACTGTGAGCTAAAGACATTTTTATGGGGCTAAGAGAAACCTATGGGCTTTACTTTCTGGAATCTATGATTTCGAGTTATACTCTCCCCTCAAGAATGTGCGAAATTGACTGACTCTCTTCTAATTAATAAAATGTGGCAGAAATTATAGAATATGAATTCTGATATTAGGTTATAAGAAGGCTGTGTCTTTCATCTTGGGCTATCTCTTTATCTCCTTTGAATTACCTGCAGCGGGGAAAGCAAACTGCCGAGTTCTGAGCAGCCTCATGGAGGGTCCCCAAGTTATGATGAGAAACTAAGGCCATCAGTCCAACAACCCACAGGAAACGGAAGCCTCCAACAACCCTGTGAGTGAGCTTGAAATTGTACCATTCTGGGACTGCAAACTGATACAACCTTTTTGGAAGGAAGTGTGGAGAACTCTCAAAGAACTTAAGCTAGACCTCCCATTTGAGCCTGCAATCCCATTACTAGGCATCTACCCAGAGGGATAAAAGTCCTTTTATCATAAGGACACTTGCACTAGACTGTTTATTGCAGCTCAATTTACAATCGTTAAAATGTGGAAACAGGATAAATGCCCAGCAACCCAGGAATGGATTAACAAGCTGTGGTATCTGTACACTCTGGAACACTATTCAGCCATTAAAAAAATGGAGACTTACAGCCGGGCGTTGTGGTGGGCGCCTGTAGTCCCAGCTACTCGGGAGGCTGAGGCAAGAGAATTGCCTAAGCCCAGGAGTTAGGGGTTGCTGTGAGCTGTGTGATGCCACGGCACTCTACCAAGGGCAATAAAGTGAGACTCTGTCTCTGAAAAAAAAAAAAATTTGGATAAAATAGTGTGCATTAGACACAGCAAAATACGGGAACACCCCTCGGGGTCTGCATCGTGGAGCATGATAGATCAGCCATCTTGCTCAGATGTCCTTTAATTCTCAGGAGCTAACCCCTGGCAGGGAGCCCTCTCAGAACCTCTCACACCGCCTGCGGCATACCATGCCCTGGTCGGGCCCAGGTCCTCCAGAGAAGGCAGTGCATTAGAAGGTGACGAAGGTCCTTTCTCTCTGTCTGGCATTCTTCCTTGTGTGTTCTCCTCATCTGCAAAATGGAGATGAAATACGTAACTCACAGAGTTAGGGAAAGGGTCTGGCACAGAAGCAGGTGTCAGTGATGTTTGAGAACTCTGCATCGATGATTTTAGGACCAGAGGTGGGCAGGCACAGTGGCTCACACCTGTAATCCTAGCACTCTGGGGGGCTAAGGACGGAGGACTGCTTAAGCTCAGAGCTCAAGACCAGCCTGAACAAGAGAGAGACCCCATCTCCACTAAAAATAGATAAATTAGCTGGGCATTATGATGAGCATCTGTAGTCCCAGCTACTCAGGGTGCTGAGCAGGAGGATCCCTTGAACCTGGATCTGAGGTTGCTCTGAGCTACACTGATGATGCCAAGGCACTCTAGTCTGGGCAACAGAGTGAGACTCTGTCTCAAAAAACAAAAAGAAGAAGAAGAAGAACCTGGGAACCTGGAGGTATCCCTGGTAACCAGCACCCTTCCTGACTCAAGTTGTCAGTCACCTTTTTGCCAAAATTTGTGACTCTATTGATTTTGAGTATCTACGAAAGAAAAAGCAAACAGAATTCCCACTAAAATGTCGTTTACTATGTTCTCTACCTTTCTTTTCCAGATGGTAACAAAAAATAATCCAGATGGGGTGCAGGTGCTGTAAAATGATACAAAGGTAAGGTTGAAAAAATACTTCATCTAAAGGGAGGAATTCACGATTGTCCCAGACCCACTTTTACAGACAGGCCCGAATTCAGGGAATTTATCCAACCTGGGACACGAGCAACAGTGCTGCATAAATTAAGGGTTTGGAACTGTTTTGATAACATATAAGAGGACATGTGGCCTAGATTTTTAAGCTCATTTTGCTCACTTCCCAAAGCATGTTGGGAACACCATCATTCTCTAAGACTGAATTTGGTTGGAGTTGAATTTACACTTCTCCAGAGATCCTCAAGGCCAAGAAAAGCTTGGGTTTTAGAGGATGCCTGAAATGGCATCGCTGAAAATAAATCGCCCTGAACGCATATGTGCTCTTAATTTTGTCCATATTACATTTCATAGAAGTTTCAGTAACATGAATAAACTATGTAAGATAAAGGGGAAAAATTAGCTGAAAGGGGAAAAAATTAGCTGATGGTCTTGCTTCCATAATGAATAAAACGATGAGTTTTTTGCTTGTTTTTATTTGTTTGTTTTGAGACAGAGTCTCACTTTGTAACCCTCAGTAGAATGCTGTGGTATCATAGCTCACAGCAACCTCCAGCTCTTGGGCTAAGGTGATCCTCTTGCTTCAGCCTCCCTAGTAGCTGGGACTACCGGTGCCCACCACAACGCCTGGCTATTTTTAGAGACAAGGTCTCACTCTGGCTCAGGCTGGTCTCAAAGCTGTGAGCTCAGGCAGTCCTCCACCTTACCCTCCCAGAGTGCTAGAATTATAGGCATGAGCCACCATGCCTGGCTGAAAAGTGTTTTTAATTCTATTTATGCTCCAGACCCATACATTTATAAGCTTCACTCCACTGTAGTCATAATGTGATGTTTGGCTTTCTTTCTTTCTTTCTTTCCGTTCTTTTCTTTCTTTCATTTCATTTATTTATTTTTTTTTGGAGACCAAGCCTCATTATGTCGCCCTCAGTAGAGTGCTGTGGTGTCACAGCTCACATCAATTTCTAACTCTTGGGCTTAAGAGTTTCTCTTGCCTCAGCCTCCCAAGTAGCTGGGACTACAGGTGCCTGCCACGACACCCGGCTTTGTTGTTATTGCTGCTGTTGTTGTTGCAGTTGGTTAGCAGGCCCTGGGTCGGGTTCAAACCTGCCAGCCCCGGTGCATGTGGCTGGTGCCCTACCCACTGAGCTATGGGCACGGAGCCATGCCTGGCTTTATTTCGTTGTTGTTGTTGCTGTTGTCATTGGTTTAGCTGGCCCGGGCCAGGTTCAAACCCGCCACCCCCAGTGTAAGTGCCTGGCGCTCTGCCGACCTAGCTACGTGCACCACCGTGGCTTTATTTTTTTAATATTTATTAGAAATATCTTTCATGTAACTACAGACTTCATATTTATTGGTATAATAACTGAAGAATATTCCCTCAGGGGATTCTTACCATTAGTACTTAACCTTACATATCCCTATAGTGGACATTCGTTTTATTTACTTTATTTTAAGATTCCATGAACCGATTTGTATTTTACCTCTCCCTCCCATCCCCACTTGGATCTCTTCTTAAGATCTATTTCCAGTGATATACCAACTATATCTATATGATTTCAACACACTTAAATAGACTAAAAGTAACTAATCATGGAAATGAAATTAGCAGGAAGAGTAGAAAGAAGCAAAGCCTGTGGTAGGAAGTATGAGTCCTGGGGCAAACCTGACTGCGTTTTGTCATTTTTCTCACACCCGCCAGCTATCTCTTCGATCCAGTTCAACTGCCCTCCCCTGGCTACGTCAACGAAGTAAACAGCTGCAAGTTGGATGAAGATGACGCGGTTAAATTAAAAAGCAAACAGAGCAGCGAGTTCCTGGTGCAGAATCATGACCCTCCCAGGGAGGGCTTGAGGGGGACCCCGAGCAGAGGCCGAGGACCTGGCCCACAGGAGGCCAGCCGGCCACAGCAAGGGTGGCTCCCGCAGGGGGACTCTGCAGGGGGACACTTTGCAGATGGTGCTGTCAATGGCATCAGCCCCACTGCCGCTCCGCAGCCCTGCGGGAATCCCAGGCCCACCCAGGATGGCAAGGGCTCCTGGGCCAGTCCTGCCAACAGCATCCACCTGATTCAACCTTTCCTGGAAGGGGGAAGCACCAGGAAACAGGACCGTGTGCTGCCGGCCTCAGAAGCGACCCAAGTCCCACACAGCGGAGACTCCAGAGCTCCTTCCAAGGCACAAACTCTTGACTTAGAAGCACAAGAGCACGTCCCCCAGCTACCAGCCCCAGATTACCCTCAGCTTTGGGGTCCCGCTGGAGACAGTGTTGATCTTGAAGAAAAAGATTGTCTTTTCGAGAACCACACTGCGGCTGAGCCCCCGGAGGACTCCCCCCCTGAGGTGGGAGAGCGTGGTTTAAACATGCCCTTCTCAGTAAAGAGGAGCTGGGATTCATTAAACGAGGCCGTGGCCACAGAGGTTCTAAATGTCTACTTTAAAGAGGAGGGTCCTGCTCAGGCCAAGCCTGGAGGTGACTCAGGAAACGGGCGGGAGGCTGACCGTGTCTCCCACAGGGACCAGGAGACAGTGGACGAGGACGCAGCAGTGGCAGAAGCCCTTGCGGCTTTAGAAGCTGCCACCGCAGGAGAAGATGTGGATGAGACAGACTAGGGAAGAGGATCTGTGCAGGCAAGTAAGCGGGTGTCGTGCCGAGCGTGTGAAGGCTCATTCGCTCCCAGGAAGCGGAGCTGGTAATTCCGCCAGCATGCAGCATCCAGCATCTGTCCTAAGTGTCAGTACCTGTTCTAATTATCAGTACCGCTTGTTAAGTATCTGTAACAACGCTCTGTGTGTATTTGGGATGCCAGAATAAAAATCTGCATGGGTCATTATGCCCACGTCCACAGCAAATGCAGAAATGAAGCAGCCTGCTTGCCAACCCTCAAAGGTCTCCAGAACTTCTGTTACTCTGCAGAACGCGCTGAGATACCAACGCTTCACCTCACAGAGCGTTCTGCTTATATAAATCCCTTACCTGGCTTTTGAAAGCCAATCATGGTACCCAGCCTGGAAAAGGTAACTATCCCACTTAAAGTGCCTAAAGTATCCCCAGAGTGTGGCTTTTAACTTCAGGGACAATTACCCAGGGAACTAATAACTAACCACTTGTTTAACAGCAAGTTAAGTCCAGCAGCTTTCTGGGTGGA
>CAUYRH010112223.1:0-19595 GCA_963574655.1 Perodicticus potto
ATGAAGCTAATCTATAGCTTTCATATGAAGGCTAAAACCCACTTATAGCACAAGAAATGGGGAGGGGGGCAAAAGAAGGGAGGGGAGAGGACAGGTGGAGGGAGGGTGATTGGTGGGATCACACTTACGGTGCATCTTACAAGGGTACAAGTGAAAATTATTAAATGTAGAATATAAATGTCTTCATATAGTGATTAAAAGGCCATGAAGGCTGTGTTAAATAGTTCAATGAAAATATTTCAGATTGTATATGAAGTCTGCACATTGTGACCCATGATTGCATCAATGTACATAATTATGATTTAATAAAAATTAAAAAAAAAGAAAGAAAGAAAGAATTAAAGTGAGCAGTGCCTAAAAGAAGTCTAGGAAACCATCAAGCAGACCAATATATGCATATTGGAAGTTTCACAAAGGAGAGACAGAGGCGGGGAGAGAGAGAGAGAGAGAGAGAGAATGAATTTTAAAAAATAGCTGAAAACTTCCAGAATGTACATAAGCATCCAAGAAACACAAAATACTCCAAGTAGGATGAACTTAAAAAGGACCAAACCAAGGGCGGTGCCAGTGGCTCAAAGGAGTGGGGTGCCGGCCCCATATGCTGGAGGTGACGCATTCAAACCCAGCCCCGGCCAAAAAATGAAAAAAAAAAAAAAAACCTAAGCAAGACACATTATAATTAAATTAAATTTTCAAAATACGAAAACAAAGAGATAATCTAGCAAGTAGCAAGAGAAAAAGGACTTATCACATATAATGGATCCCAAATAAGATTATCAGGTTTCCTATCAGAAACTTTGTAGTCCAGAATGTGCACATTTACATTTAATGTGCTAAAAAGAGAAAAAAACAAAAATAAAAACTCCGTCAACCAGGAATTCTATTTTCAGCAAAACTGTCCTTCAAAAGTAAGGGAGGTAAGGGAGAAATTCTCAGATAAACAAAACCTGAGGGAATTATTTTTCCCCTAAACCTAACCTATAAGAAATGCTTAAAAGAGTCCTGAAGAGTAAAGTGACACTGGGCAGTAATCCAAAGCTATGTGAAGAAATAAAGATCTCAATAAAAGTAAATACATGGAAAATTTACAAAAGCTAGTATAATTGGAACAGAAGTTGCCAAACTTTTATTTTCTACATGTTAAGAGACCAATACATTTAAAAATAAATAGCTATTATTCTAAAGGATAGCGTTTATTGTAACTTTAGTTTGTAGCCACGTTTTTTTTTTTCTACATACTTTAAGAAACTAATGAATTTAAAATAATTATGATTTATGTTTTGGGATAAAAAGTGTATAAAGATATAATTTGACGATATTAACAACCAAAAGAGTGGCAACAGAACTGTAAAAGAGCCACGTTTTTTAATGTTACTTGTGTTAGGATAAATTCAAATTAGGTGATAATATACACAAAAGAAAATATTAATTCATGCATTTTATGACAATACAGTAACTAAATGCAAAAGACAGTAATATAGGAAATGAGGAACAAAAATTGTATAAAGCACAAAGCATATAAAAAATTAATAGTAAGAAAACAGATGTTCCCATTTGTCAGTGATTACTTTAAACATAAATGGATTAAATGCTTCAATTGAAAGACCTAGATCAGCAGAATAGTTAAGAAATATATGATACGTGGGGAATTATTATTTAGTAGATATAATAGAGTTTCAGATTTACAAAATAAAAATAGTTCTGGAGATGAATGTTGGTGAAGGTTTCACAATATTATGGATACATTTAATATTAGTGAGCTGGTGGTGCCTGTGACTCAAAGGAGTAGGGTACCAGCCCCATGTGCCAGAGGTGGTGGGTTCAAACCCAGTCTCAGCCAAAAACTGCATAAAAAAAAAAAATTAGTGAGCTGTACACTTAAAATTGTTAAGAAGGTACATTTTAGGTCATGTTTATTGTACCACAATAAAAAATTAGAAAAGTATTGTAGGATAGTAAAAATATCAAGAGTGGGGAGGGACAAATGAATATATAGAGGAATTAAAAGGTAATGAACCTGTTAATTGGTGGATAAATGTCATTATACATTTGCCAAAACCCATAGAATGTATGAAAGCAAGGATGACCCTAATTTAAACTACGTTCTTGGGGTAATACTGATGTGTCAGTATAGGCAGCACTGGAGATTTGGGTGTGAGTGTAGTGCTGCAGGCTTGGGGAAAATGCTGTATGCTTAAGGGCAAAACACCGAGTTCCAGAAAGGGAGCCTCTGGGCTTTGGTTGGGATAAGGACTGAGATTAAGTCAGTAAGGAGACCAGGACCTGAAATCCAGCAGGAACTTTGATTGCAGGGTGAGACTACTTTGATTATGCTAAATAAAAGCAGAGGACCAACTCAGAGGCTGCACCCTAATCCTGAAGTATAGAACCCAAGCCCACCACATGACAGGATGAACCATGGGTCTTGTGGGAATCTGTTTCAAGTGAGGCTGTTGTGTTTACCAGCTGCCCTGGAGTTACTGTGCTCTCCACATCCTTTCTGTGCCCAGCGGGAGTGGGACAGTGGCTTGTTGTTTCCCTGTTGGATGGTAGTTCACTGGGCCCCACAACCACCAGTTCCCATGCCCAGATCTGCCTGCTCTTCACAAAGGAAGTGTTTGGTTACAGGTCACCAGCTATGGCTTAGAGAAGCTGCAAGTCAATCTATTCCCTCTCCAGCCCACCCCAGGCTCTTGTGGTACCACCAGTAGCTCCAGTGGCCCCAGCTGTTGTCCATTCCCCTCTGTGCCCTTTGTCTGGCATGGTACCTCTATGGAGACATTCAGGTCTGTCCCCAGGCCAAGCCAGGTCGGGGGACGTGAGGAATTTTGAGGGCCACCCAGGAGCTCAGATAAGTACTCTTAGTGCAGAGTCTCTGTTTCTATACTACAAAACTCACCAATGTCACCTGTGTCCTTTGTTATATTCCTCTTATTTTATTTTTTTAATTTTCTGCTCCTAGTGTCCCACACTATCTCTCTGTGCCTTCACATGCTGTTTCTGCAGGGAGCAAATCAAATGGGTTGCTGCCTGTGCTTTTCCCTACTTTTCCTGGAAGAGGCAGTTGAGAACCTCCTTCTCATCCACCATCTTTTTTTCTTCCTATATTTGATGTTTTAATTTTAATTTCTTTTCTTTTTTTTGAGGAGAATGAGTTAACATTTTTTCCCTAAGTTTGCCAGCTTTGTGTATTCACTCTTTGAATTGACTGAGTGCTCTGTCTTTTTCTTGGTTCCATATTATGATATTTCAATTACAATAGAACCTCTGTTAAGACCAGCCAAGGGACTGTAACACACTGGTCAACATATGGAGATGGTCAACATAAACAACTAGGTTTACTAGTACACACATATGGAGCATGTCTGGTCTATGAAAATTATGTCAACTTAAGGAGGTGATCAATGAAGGGAGGTGGTCAACTATGGAGACTCTACTGTATTTAAAAATTGTTTGTAAAAATTGTTAATAAAATAAAGGCATTTAACCCTATTTACTAGGGTTCCTAAAAAAATCTTGTGATTTTTTCTTTTATTAGTATTTATGTTTTATTATAGATCTATTTATCTATTCCACATGACTTCTTGATATTATGTCAAGTCTACAAAGGGGTTCATTCTCTAATTTTAAGGATTATGTCAAGAAAAAAAAAATTCCTAAGAACAAAAATAACAAAGTTTATTTAATAATGCCTACCTCATCATTCGTTTTCACAAATATCAAGTTCCCTTCTTCCCTCAAAATTAAAATTAGATGCATAATTAGATCTGGCCAGTGGGCTATGAGGGAAAATGACTCATGTCTTTGCTGGGTTGAAAAGTGACAAGATTGTGTGTATTTCCTCTGATTATTTTCCCATGCCATGGGTACAAAAGGACACACAATAAAAAATGTTGGGGATACAAGGAAGTGCAATCTGTTTCAGGCTGAATCTCTGAATGATTATGTTGAGATAATCTAGAACAGGGTGTCCAACCTTTTATCTTCTCTGTCACACAGTAGAAGAGTTGTCTTAGCCCACACATTACATACACAAACACTAAAAAAATGTTGATGAGCCCTTCCTCAGAAAAAAGCCCATGAATACTTTTTGAAATATCTGACACCACAGCAAAAAATGCAAAAATTCCTCACATAATCCACCCTGAGCCCATGAGCTGTAGGTCGGACACCTTTGGCTGATGGTCAGTGTTATGATAAGGTAACAAATAATTCCAACAATCTCAGAGGATAAAACAACCAAATTTTATTTTTCTTTAGTATAATATATGTCTTCTGGATCTGCAGCAAATCTCTGTTCATTAAGTTGTCTCAGAAACCCATGCCCAAAGACCAGCTACTGCCTTTGGTATTATGCCAGATAGAGGAGGTTCTCACATTAGCATTAAAATGTCCCAGTGAAATGGCTGTAACTTCTGCACTTCATTGGAAAGCTCTGGCTATGTGGCTCAGTGTAATCAGTAAAAATCCTGCACATATAATTCTACCCTGCGCCTAAGAGGCCAGGACAAATAACTGAATAGCACTACAGGACCAGAAAAGCCAGAGTACTCTGCTAAGCCAACCTAGACATGTAGTGAAAATGAGAAACAAATTTTGTTGCAATATGCCATTGTGACTTTGGCATGTCCATTTCTCAATACAGCATAACCTAAAATATGTTAATTAATACAAATGGGGAAGACATACATGAGAATAAAATAAATAATCATGAGACTGGAACATCCAATCAAAAGTCATGAATGTAGAACTTGCTTTCAAATGAAAGAGAGAAATTAGACTAATTAGTTAGGATAAGATTTGTATAAAGAGGTGAAAGACAAATTTAAGGATGAAAATTTTTTAAATACTAGGTTTATCCAAACTACATCAAGGATTTTTTAATGATAAAATTAATTTTTCTACTGATTTTGTGGAATGAACAAGAAAGATCGAGGTCACAGCACCCTAGAAATTGCCTTTAGAGTAAGGAGACCTCAGATTCTGATTCAAATTCTCCTAATAACTAGTTGTGAAATTGAAGGGAACAATCATGTTTTTTTCTCAGGGTCACAAGCTCTTTATATGAAAAATTAGAGTTTTAAAATAGAGCAATGCAAACTTAAATGCTCACAAGAATTTCTCATAACCTTATGAAAAATGTAGAGCCTTGAATTCTGCTTGTGAGAGGTTCTTATTCAGTAATGCTGGCTAGTACCAAGAGATTTATTTTTTAAATACATTTTCCAATTTTTATTATGCAGGTAGTCTGAGAATCATTGAAAAAGATAGTGTGTAAGAAGCATTTGATCATTAAAAATAAACAGCATTTTAACAAGCGTTGAGTTTTCAAACCATGACAATATATTTCTATAGAAAAGTGACTGAATTTTTTTCTTCATAGATCAGAAACCATTTTTTTATTTACAAAAGTTATAAACTGTTTACTATCACTTTTTCCAAGGGCTGACTATTATAACAAATTACAAAAATAAACACTCTATGGTGTACTAAATCATAATCACTTCTGATTAAAGTCACACAGCCAAAGGCTAAAATTGAATAGCTTTAGTAAGTAATAAAGTAAGTGTGTTTATTCAAAATGAGACATCCAATTATCCTACTGACCATAACACTGATGGATATGAAAAGAGAAAATTCTCAATGAGGTAGTAATGTATTTATGGGTATATAATAACAAGAGATGGAAAAAATCCCAAAATATTTACCACTGAAGCATGATAAATTGTTAAATGCTTCCCTGCTATATCATTAGAATAGGGTCGCGCCAACACCTAACTGTGGAAGAGATGAGTATTAAATCACAAAGCTTCATATGGTATATGGGAGAGTTAGCAGAAAAGAGTCACATCCCTCCAGGGCTTATAAGGTCAGCCATACAGAACAAGCTCAATCTACTTTGTGATGTAATATTTATATTACATATGCAACGCTTCTCACCCATGAGATCATCTCTAAAATAGCACAGACCCATCATTCAATTGTGGGCATGAGTTGTGATTTCTACTTACTTATATTTTGAGGTTTCATTTTATATATACACAGTTGTGAATAGGTGGAATTTTATCCTAATATGGATATTTGAAGACAGATAAAGTTTAAATGGTAAAATTAATTCTTATTCAAACAGTTTTTAAGAACTCAGTATTTTCAATTTTTATTCTTTCAAATATGTGTGATTTGTACTTTATTTATATTTCTTCAGGGTCACTGACCTTTTCCCTGTTACAGAAGATAGTAATAGTGATAATAATATTTAATATTGTAATCAAAGTTTAGAAATTTATTATTTAACCTTAAAGCCATCTCTGGGACTTGACTTTGTTATCTATATTAGGCTATTTCTGATTATTGTGACCAAATTTAGTGACCCATAAAGCAAGCAATATCTCAAAATATGTACATTTTTAGAGAAAAGCTCATTTCGTTCTGAAGCAATAAAATTTCTTGATGAAGCCAAGTGCAAATTATGCACAAATTATTCTTCATATCAGTGAGAAACTATATAGAGCTATAGAGTGGTAAGTGATAATAGTAATCCTGCAATTGACTTTAGAGTTCAACCTACTCAGTCCTCTCATGTTGCAGTTGTAAAAAACTAAAGCGACATGCTCCTTAGTAACAAAGCTGAAAATGGAATCCAAATTTTTTTTTTGAGATAGAGTCTCACTATGTCACCCTCAGTAGAGTGCCATAGTGTCACAGCTCACAGCAAACTCAAACTCTTGGGCTTATGTGATTCTCTTGCCTCAGCCTCCCAGGCAGCTGGGACTACAGATGCCCACCACAATGCTAGCTATTTTTTGTTGCAATTGTCATTGTTGTATAACTGGCCCAGGACAGGTTTGTACCTGCCACCCAAGGTGTATGTGGCTGGTGCTGTAACCACTGTGATATGGGCACTGAGTCCCAAATTTCTTAAAACTTTTTCAAGTAACATTTTCAGTTTACCATCTATGGGAATTATTCAGCTTTGACTATCAAAAATATTTAATATTTAGCTTCTCAGAAGCCAAGAAGACCATATCATGATTTTGTCTCAAATCTGACATTTCCCAGAAATCAATATCCAATTCATTTACTGGGTTCTTTGATGTAGTTTAGTAGAATTAAAATACGAAAGGGCTGGGTGGGTTTCAGTATCTTTGTCTGGTCATATAAAAAACAAGTTACTATGAACAAGTTAAGAAACACTGAAACATTAGTAAGGATTTAATATTAGTTTTTACTGAAAAAGACTTCAAAGAACTTAGAAAGTGAGTTCTACTTCTTTAGAAAGAAATATCCTCAGAGTAAAGAAGTTCAATTCATCAGCTAACATAGAAATATCCCTTAAAATCCCCAAATCCCTTCACTCACAAAATAAACTTCCAGTCTATAATTTGATAAACTGGAAGGATTTTCCCACTAGAAAGTTTATGCCACATGAAGACAAATAGTTCTGGATTTCAGGCCACATATATCACCCATTTTAAATCAACTGCTACTATGCTTTTTGAGAAAGTTTCTGGTGAATCAAATCTGTTTTGATTCCTTAGATAATTTCTGAGCAAACTGATAACATAGAAGCTCTCAATTTTGCATTCTCATCTTGAAATTTTGGAGTGATTCAGTGTACAACATTGGACAGGAGAACAGTAAACATATTTCCTTGGCCATGACAAGTTCATAGGAATAATGAAGGAACATAACCTAGCAATGGTACACAACACCACCCTCCAGGGGGAAGAGTCTTTATATTATTTTAATGCTTCTCCAAATTCTGAGTTCTCCTAAAGGACAGGAAATCTCATTGAAGTTAAGGATATGTGCTGCTTATTAATGTTTCGTTATGTAACATTATAGTATAATCAAAAAATGTAGCAGTTGGGCACTACTGTTGAATTTTATAAGATTTACCACTTTATTTCATTCTCTTGATGACTTTGAGGCAAATAAAGACTTGATTTTCATTTACAGTGTTATGTTCAGTTATTACTAATTGTCAAATAAAAATGGAGAGATAAACAAATGGTTGAATCAAATAGTGGAATTCATTCTAAAACCTATTCTTTAAAGTTTTCGATGTGTTCTGAATGGAATGGCACTTTGGTGGATTTCAAGAGGGATTACATTGAGTACAGTATGTTTTTGAGTAATACTGCTATGTCTTTTGACTATAATGGAATATTAATGACAGGCAAAGTTATCCTGCTTTAATTTTGGTTGTGCATCAAAACCCTTAGCATTCATATCCTTTTGTGTCACATTGATTAATGCCAATTTCTTGTTCACCAATACATGGTCATGTTACTCATTATTGCATATACTGTGTATAACTTATTTAATAAAATTCAATTAATAGCAATCAGTGAAAGAACAAATGGGTAAAGACCCTGACTAACATGTGACTTGTTAAAACCAGTCAGGTGCAGGAATAACGCACTACGGGTTTCTTTTGACTTTCCTTTTAGTGCATATGTTTGAAAAACTGTTTCATTTATGCTTATATGATACCAATAATCTTACTCAAATTAAGAAATAAAAAGTGTCATTAAAAACTGTAGCAACAGAGAGGGAGGCAAGATGGCCGACTGAAGCCAGCTTTCAGCAGAGGCTCCCATCCAGAGGGAGAAATAATGACCAGAAATAACCCAATAAAGTGGAAGATCATGAGCTGAGCAGAGAGAGAGGATCAATAGGTTCTCATCACCCCTGCTGTGACAAGCTGGGACTCCAAGGAAACAAATTTCAGATACAAATCCCATCCCAAAGAGGACATGAATCCTTCCCCACCCCACCCCCCCCACCCCCCCAGGAGAGCAGCTTGAGGTGAGTAGAGAACAGAGGACCTGTTGACTCACCGAAGGGAAGAGAATGATAGAGGGCTGGGACTCCCTCAATGGAGAGATAACACTACAAGCCCAGGCAGTCTTTTGCCTGGGCCAAAAGTTGATCTAATATTCTCCCTACCTTCCTGAACTCCCAATTCATCCCTCCCCCTCTCCTGCAAGTCTGGAAGACTACCTCCTACAAAATCCAGAGCATTTGGCAGATTTCCATGAAGGCTGGGCACCTCATGACCTGTGGGACAGTTGCACTGAAACTATAACTTTAATAGAGGCGGGGAGTCACAAGGAGAGACTTGCCCCATGTTGGAAAGAGCATAGCTTGGTCTCACGCTGCTGACCACTGGGAACTGTGGTCCACTGACTCCCCATCTCAGCTCCAGGTTGGGCTCCTATGACCAGTAGCCACAGTGGCAACTCCTGCCCAGCCCTTGCAACCTGCAGCTTGGCCAGTGACTCTTACCTGGCTCCTGTGACCCGTGTGGCCCATAGCTGGTAACTCCACCTTCTGGTTCCTGAGACCCACAGACCACAACCTGAGAACCCCCGCCTGGCCCCTGCCATCTACAGCCTGGTGGCTCAGACCAGTCTTCTGCTACCCGTGGCCCACAGCCGATGACTCTACCCTCTAGCTCCATGCCCAGCCCGTGGCTGGTGACTCCCACTTGGCTCCTGTGACCCCTGAGGCCCCCAGGGCCAGCAACTCCACCCTCCAGCTTCCTGCCATGCTCCTGCAGCCAAAGCTGGGGGTCAGCAACTCCTGCCTCCCGCCTGGGTCCTGCAGCAAGAGACCTGGGGTGAGCAGCTCCACCCTCTGGTTCAAGGCTTCTGTGACCCTTGCCACAAGGGACCACTCCAAAAGAGCAGACATTCACCTCATAAGAATCCCTGAAGGAGAAGAGGATGGTCTGAAAGGTACAGATACTCTACTCCAACAGATAATTAAGGAGAACTTCCCAAGCATGGCAAGAGATACTGAAATTCAGATAGCAGACAGTTTCAGAACAGCAGCATGACTCAACCCAAATATAGCATCTTATAGACACAATGCAATTAACTTCGCCAAAGTTAATATGAAGGAGAAAATCCTGCAAGCAGCCAGACATAAGAAAATCATAACCTACAAGGGGAAGAATATTAGAAAGACTGTAGATCTTTCTACTGAAACTTTTCAAGCCAGAAGAGGATGTTCATCAACCTTCAATCTCCTAAAACAAAACAATTTTCAGCCTAGGATCCTGTATCCAGTGAAATTGAGCTTCATTTATGATGGAGTAATACTTTAATGACATGCACTTATTGAAGAAATTTGCCATAACCATACCAGCTCTTCAAGATATCCTCAGATCCATTTTCCATAACTACTACCACAATGCTCTACCAATGTAAACTAACTCTGAAATTCTTGACCAAAACCCAATTTCCACAGTGGTGAAAGATTCAAAATGTCATTCAATGTCATTCAAAATTGGACATTTGAAAAATGTGATACCCAAAATACTACCAGACTTACCAATACTCTCAATTAATGTGAATGGCTTAAATTGTTCTCTAAAGAGGCCCAGGATGGCTGACTGGATACAAAAACTCAGGTCAGATATCCGCTGCATATGAGACTCTTATCTTACCTTAAGGGATAAATATAGACTCAGGGGGAAGGGATGGGCATCTGTAATCCAGGCAAATGGAAATCAGAAAGAGCAGGGGTGGCAATTTTATTTGCAGATATACTAGGCTTTAAACCAACAAAAGCAAGGAAAGATAAAGATAGTCATTTCATATTTGTTAAGAGAAACACTCAACATAATGAGATTTCAATTATTAACTTTTGTGCACCCAACCAGAATGCTCCTCAATTAATAAGGGAGACCCTAACAGACATAAGCAATTTAATATCTTCCAGCACCATAATAATTGGAGATTTTAACATCCCTTTGGAAGTGTTAGATCCTCCAATAAGAAACTAAGCCAAGAAATTTTGGACTTAAACTTCATCATAAAACAATTGAATTTAACAGACATCTACAGAACATATCATCCTAACAAAACTAGATACACATTCTTCTCATCAGCCCATGGATCATCCTCCAAAATTGATCACATCTTATGTCACAGGTCCAACCTCAGCAAATTAAAAAATATAGAAATAATTCCTTGTATTTTCTCAGATTATCACACAATAAATGTTAAACTCACAAATAACAGGAATCTACATACTCATAGAAAGACATGGAAACTAAATAACCTTATGCTGAATGATAGCTGGGGTCATAGATGAGATCAAGAAGGAAATTGCCAAATTTTTGGAAGAAAACAATAATGTAGACACGAATTGTCAGAACCTGTGGGATACTGCAAAGGCAGTCCAAAGAGGGAAATTTATAGCATTGCAAGCCTTCCTCAAGAGAATGGAAAGAGAGGAAGTAAATAATTTAACAGAACATCTTAAACAACTGGAAAAGGAAGAATATTCCAACTCCAAACCCAGTAGAAAAAAAGAAATAACTAAAATTAGAGCAAAATTAAATGAAATCAAAAACAAAATAATTATTCAAAAGATCAATGAATCAAAAACTTGGTTTTTTTTTTGCAAAATTCAACAAAATTGATAAACCTTTGGCCAACCTAACCAAAAATAGAAAATTAAAGTCCATAGTATCATCAATCAGAAATGACAAAGGCAAAATAACAGACACCTCAGAAATCCAAAAAAATCCTTAATGAATACTACAAAAAACTTTATTCTCAGAAATATGAAAATCTGAAAGAAACTGACCAATACTTGGAAACACGTCAATTTCCTAGACTTAATCAGAAAGAATTGGAAATGCTGAACAGACCTATCAAGTACTGACATAGAATCAACTATACAAAAATCTCCCAAAAAAGGACAGTCTGGGACCAGATGGCTTCAATCAGAATTGTACCAAACCTTTAAAGAGGAACTAGTACCTATATTACGTAACCTTTTCCAAAACATCAAAAAAGAAGGAATACTTCCCAACACATTCTATGAAACAAATATCATCCTGATCCCCAAACCAGGAAAAGACCCAACAAGAAAAGAAAACTATAGACCAGTATCTTTTTTTTTTAGACAGAGTCTCAAGCTGTTGTCCTCAGTAGAGTGCCATAGTGTCATAGCTCACAGCAACCTCAAACTCTTGGGCTTAAGCGATTCTCTTGCCTCAGCTTCCCAAGTAGCTGGGACTACAGGTGCCCGCCACAACACCCAGCTATTTTTGTTTTGTTGTTGTAGTTGTCATTGTTACTTGGTAGACCCGGGCTGCATTCAAATCCACCAGCTCTGGTGTATGTGCATGGCACCCTAGCTGCTGAGCTACAGGTGCTGAGCCAGACCAGTATCTTTAACGAACATACATGCAAAAATATTCAATAAGATCCTAGCAAACAGAATCCAGAAACACATCAAACAAATTATACACCATGACCAAGTGGGTTTTATCCCAGGGTCTCAAGGTTGGTTCAATATATGTAATCTATAAATGTAATACATCACATATACAAACTAAAAAAAAAGACCGTATGATTCTCTCAACAGAGGCAGAAAAAGCTTTTGACAATATCCAGCATCCTTTCATGATCAGAATACTTAAGAAAATAGGTACAGCAGGGACTTTTCTTAAACTGATAGAGGCCATCTACAGCAAATCTACAGCAAATATCATATTGAATGGAATAAAATTGAAAACATTTCCACTCAGATCAGGAATCAGGCAAGGTTGCCCATTGTCTCCACTGCTTTTTAACATCGTAATGGAAGTCTTAGCCATCGCAATCAGACAAGAGAAGGCAATCAAGGGTATACAAATAGGGTCAGAGGAGATCAAACTTTCACTCTTCACGGATGATATAATTGTATATCTGGAAAACCCCAGGGATTCAACCACAAAACTCTTAGAAGTGATCAAGGAATACAGTAGTGTCTCAGGATACAAAATCAATATTCACAAATCAGTAGCTTTTATATATACCAATAATAGTCAAGCAGAAAACACAGTCAAGGACTCTATTCCCTTTACAGTTGTGCCAAAGAAGATGAAATATTTGGGAATTTGCCTAACAAAGGACATGAAAGATCTCTATAAAGAGAATTATGAAACTCTGAGAAAAGAAATAGCTGAAGATGTTAACAAATGGAAAAACATACCATGCTCATGGCTAGGAAGAATCAACATTGTTAAAATGTCCATATTACCCAAAGCAATTTACAAATTTAATGCAATCCCTGTCAATGCACCACCATCATAAAGATCTGGAAAAAATCATACTTCATTTTATATGGAACCAGAAAAAACCTTAAATAGCCAAGACATTACTCAGAAATAAAAACAAATCAGGAGGAATCACGCTACCAGATTTCAAACTCTACTATAAATCTATAGTGATCAAAACAGCATGGTATTGGCACAAAAAATAGAAAGGTAGATGTGTGGAACATAATTGAAAACCAAGAGATGAACCCAGACACTTATTGTCATTTGATCTTTGATAAGCCTATCAAAAATATAAATTGGGGGAAAAATTCCCTATTTAACAAATGGTGCTGGGAGAACTGGCTGGCGACCTGTAGAAGACTGAAACTGGACCCACACCTTTCACCATTAACAAAAATTGACTCTCACTGAATAAAAGATTTAAACTTAAGACGTGAAATCATAAAGATTCTTGGAGAAAGTGCAGGAGAAACACTTGAAGAAATTGCCCTGGGAGAACACTTTATGAGGAGGACCCCCCGGGCAACTGAAGCAACACCAAAAATACATTACTGGGATCTGATCAAACTAAAAAACTACTGCACAGCCAAGAGCACAGTAAGTAAAGCAAGCAGACAGCCCTCAGAATGGAAGAAGATATTTTCAGGTTATGCTTCTAACAAAGGCTTGATAACCAGAATCCACAAAGAACTCAAACTTATTAATAAGAAAAGAACAAATAATCCCATTTCATTGTGGGTAAGGGACTTGAACAGAAGCTTCTCTGAAGATAGGTGCATGGCCTACGGGTACCCTGAAAAAATGCTCATCATCTTTAATCATCAGAGAAATGCAAATCAAAACCACTTTGAGATACCATATAACTCCAGTATGAGTGGCTCACATAACAAAATCCCAAAACTACAGATGTTGGCATGGATGTGGATAAAAGGGAATACTTCTGCACTGCTAGTGGCAGTGCAAGCTAATACATCCCTTTTGGAAAGAAGTATAGAAAATACTCAGGGATCTAAAAGTAGACCTGCCGTTCAATCCTGCAATTCCTCTACTAGCTGTATATCCAAATGACCAAAAATCACTTTATAACAAAGACATTTGCACCAGATTGTTCAAAATGCAGCTCAATTCATAATAGCCAAGTCGTGGAAGAAGCCCAAGTGCCTATCAACCCATGAATGGATTAATAAATTGTGTGATATGTATACCACGGAATATTATGCAGCCTTTAAAAAGATGGAGACTTTACCTCTTTTATGTTTATATGGATGGAGCTGGAACATATCCTACTTAGTAAAGTATCTCAAGAATGGGAGAAAAAATATTCAATGTACTATTATGAAACCAATTTACAATCACTCACACTTTCACATGAAGAATAGATCACAATTATGGCCCAGGATGAAGGAGGGAGGAGGGAAGATAGAAAGGGAGAGGGGAGGTCAGGTTGAGGGAGGGTGAATGGTGGGATCACATCTATGGTGCATAATGCAAGGGTACATGTCAGATCTCTTAGTATAGAGTATAAATGTCTTAACACAATAATTAATCGAGATAAGGTATATATTAATCAGTGTGATGTAAGCGTTCCTAATTCTATATGAAATCAGCACATTGAACCCCATAAATGCATTAATGTATACATAATCTATGTGTTTATGATTTAATAAAAAAATCAGAAACAAGGGAAGAAATCTGCTCTCACACTTCTATTCAACATTATGCTAGAAATTTCGCTCGGTACATACAGTAAAAATATATAAATAAAGACCCTCTAGATGGAAAGATATTGCCAAACCAAACTGGATTCATTTGCCCACACACAAAGAAAGGTAATCACCAAAGCAGATTTTGGTAGAAAGAAAAGTTTACTGCAAGGCTGTCCGGGAAGGAGACAGGAAGTCTGGCTCCAATCTGTCCTCTGGGCCAGATGAGTTCCCCAGACAGAGGGTAATGAAGTGTGATCTAACTGAATTTTGCAGTGAGGTAATGCCAGGAGGTGTATCTGACTGGGTCGTGCCATGAGGTGTTGCCAGGGTTCAGTTTGATTGGCTCATGGTGTCCATCCACCTTGTAATTCTACTTTTTGGTAGAGGTGGGGTCTCACTCTTGCTCAGGCTGGCCTCCAACTCCTGAAGTCCAACACTCCTCCCAGTGGCCTCCCAGAGGGCCGGGATTACAGGTGTACCCCCCACGCCCAGTCTTTATTATGGCTTTATTTGCGTTTCCCTGATTATTAACATGATTGGCCAATCTTTTTGTCTATTTATTTGTAATAGAAATATGTCTTGGAGGAACTGCCCACTGAAGCATTTTGCCCATTTTCTACTGAGTTGTCTGCCTGTATTTTCAAAAGTAATTTGCAGGATACTAACCCTTTATTGTTTATATATGCCTAAGAATTACCCTTTCCTCCTCTGTGCCTTATATCTCACTCTGTGGTATCTTTTGATCAGGAGGAGATTTCAATCTTAATGTTGTAGCCTGCACTGATATTTACCCCAGGTGCTTTGGATACCCTTAATAAGAAAACTCTCCTTCCCACGTGATCATGAAAATAGTCTGTATTACTGTCTAAAAAATTTCATTTTACCTTTCACATTAGGTCTTTAATCTGCCTAGAATTGCTTTTTATGAATAGAGTGAGGAAGGGATCCTATTTCTCTCTATCTCTGTCTCTCTTTGTCTCTGTCCCTATCTCTGGTTCTCAGGGTTTGTTCATTTGTCCCGGTCCATTTATTTTAAAGTTCATCATTGCCAGGTACAGTGGCTCACCCCTATAATCCTAGCATTCTGGGAGGCCAAGGCTATAGGATCCTAGAGCTCAGGAGTTTGAGACCAGCCTGAGCAAGAGTAAGACCCCATCTCTACTAAAAATACAAAAATTATCTGGGTGTGGTGGCGGGTGCCTGTAGTTCCAGCTACTCAGGAGGCTGAGGCAAGAGGACTGTCTGAGCCCAAAAGTTAGAGGCTGCTGTGAGCTATGGCACTCTACCCAAGGTGACAGAGTGACACTCTGTCTTAAAAAAAGAAAGAAATATCCTCATTTGTTTCTCCTGTTCTCCAGGTATTATGCAACCTCAGTCACACATCGGGTGTTTATAATGTGGGGTCTTTCTCTGGATTCTCCATTATGTCCTCTTGTCCATTTCCCTGTCCTGGCTTCCTATATCAGACTGACGCGATTACCGTACTCTGTGTCAACAATTAGAACAAGTCTTCCCATTCTTCAACTTCAAGAGTACCTTGGTTGCCCTTAACCCTTCTCAGTTCCATATAAATGGTAGAATCAGCTTGGTTAGTTCCACCAAAAGTTAGGGTTTTATTGAGGTTATATTTATTTCATAAATCAGTGTAGGGAAACTTGTCATCCTGACCGCATGGAGTTTTCTGATTTTTAAGCTTAGTGTATTTCTCCTGTTAAATACATTTTCTTTCATATCAGTAATATTTTGTTATTTTTTGAACATGTCTGACATAGATGTTATTACATTGATGCCTAGATGCATAATATTTTATGCATTGTAAATTGTATCTTTGAAACATACAATTTACTGTTTGTTGCCAGGGGAAAAAAAACATACAATTTTCCCTTTATTACCAGGAAATAGAAATAATCAGCCTTTATAAACTGATTTCTATCTCCAGCAACATTACCAAACTCTTTTAGCTCTGATAGGTTATCTATATGCTCTTTCAGAGTTCCTATTATTGGAGTTCCATATTATCTACAAATAATGACAATGTTGTTCTCTACTTTATACCTTTTTTTTCTGATTTTTTCTTTTTTTGAGACAAAGTCTTACTTTGTTGCCCTCGGTAGAATGCCGTGGTGTCATAGCTCACACCAACCTCAAACTCTTGAACTCAAGCTATCCTATCGCTGAGCCTCCCAAGTAGCTGGGAACTATAGGTGCCCACCACAACACTCTGCTAGTTTTTAGAGACAGGGTCTTGCTCTTGCTCAGGCTGGTCTTGAACTCCCGCATTCAGGCAATCCATCGGCCTCGGCCTCCCAGAGTGCTTGGATTACAGGCATAAGTCTTTTTCTGATTTATTGAGATATCTAGGGACTTTAGTAAAGCACTGACTCTAAGAATGATTAAATTCTGATTCATATTTAAAGGTGGAGCCAACAGTATTTGCTGACAGATTTTATTTAGGCTGCAAAAGAAAGGAATCAAGGTTGAGTTCAAGGTTTTTTGGCCTGAACAACTAGAAAAATGAATGGCATTGCTATTTACTGCAGGCAAGGCCAGTGGCTTGTTGAACCTATACTGCTGCTAATTAAATAAAGACAAAAATGCTGACTGATTTGTATTACTATTGATCTTGCTAACAGACTTTTGCCTGGTTTCCCATTTTTGAAATAACTTACTCTGGTAAGGCTTTATACATTTACAAACACTCTCTAGATTTTGAATTATGGCTTTCTATTCAGCCACTGCCCACTACAGGGGTCATCTCTAAATAGAAACTGTGTACCTTGATTAAAATCCCAACCAAAAAATATGGGATAACTTTTCTCTCCAGCCTCAACCTTGCCTGTTTCTAATATATACATGTACACACACACACACACACACACACACACACACACACACCTATCTTTTATTCAATCCTCCTGAGGTCAAAAAATTATAAGAAAACCTTACACTTACAAGCAGCTTCTCTGGAAGATGTTCCAGAAAGGCCAGTTGCATTTCTAACAGCAATATAGAAACCAGGAAGGGACGACTCCTTCACAGTAGACCCTGGGCCACACTTAAAGAAAGGCTTTATTCAGAGAGAGGGAAGGAGCGAGGGGGGTGGGGTCTTGGTGAGTTCCACACCTTTTGGGGGCAAAACATGATTGTAAGAGGGACTTATGCAATCAGTGTAACCTGGTATCTTGTACCCTCAATGAATCCCCAACAAAAGAAAGAAAGAAAGGCCTTATTGTCCTAGTTGGAATGCCAATTTGACCATCCTTGATCACCTGGCTGTCAAAACATTGGTAAAATCTTAGACATCGCTGCCAAAGAAGTAAAGCCCTAAAAACAATCCAAAATCCCACCAAGCTTCCCATCCACTTCCCTAATGTTTACTCAACACACATACATACAAAGCATCTCATTGGGGTTAGGGTTATAGGTTAGCCACCTCTCCCCTCTACTACCCTCACCCACCACCATCTGAAGTACACGAAGCTCCAAATAGGCAGTGACAGTTGTCATGTAATTCCCTTTGTCCTCAGTGTTCAAAACAGTAGGCATACAACATTTTTTAGAATTAGCTTCTTAAAGTCCTTTTTAAGTACCTAAAAGAACTAAATTTTCATTTACAGAAAATAAAAACAGTATGTTGAAAATTGATGAGTCTAAATAAATAAATAAATATGATGAGTCAAGAAATAGCACTGTCACCACAAGGCGATTATCAGAAGAAACAGCTGATAGAGTTAAAACCTTTGTTTCCAGATTTGGAACTCTCAGGGAAAACGACTGTTTTTTAAACACAACTTTTGCCACCATACTTTTTCTATTATGTGCTGATTTTCTACTTTACACGTTTACATTATACATATTTCCAACATCCTAATACATTTTCTTGTGTGACCTGGCTTCTTCGTCCATACAGTTGTTTGCAATCCTAGCTATGTGTTTTATAATCGGCTTTTTTTTTTTCGCTCAACATAGTTTCAGTGTTTCTGCCGTCTTCACAATCATCACGGTAATGACCGCGTGATATTCTAACAAGTTCGTGTACCGTAATTTAGCCAAACACAGTTTGGGGGTTTTCCATTGGAAGCCTTGCAGGCACGTGATCTTGTTTGATCTTGTTTGTTTCGCTTTCTGGATTTCTAGCTGGCATCGCCGATCAGCCTGGGGCCTGCTGCGACCAGTCACCGCCGGCGTGTCCTGGCCCGGGAACCGCGCGGCCGCGGCGAGTCACAGACGGGGCCGGCGCGTCCCCGCCCCGCCGCGCGTCCCCGCCGGCCCCGCCCCGCCCCGCTGCGCGGCCCCGCCGGCCCCGCCCCGCTCCGCTGCGCGTCCTCGCCGGCCCCGCCCCGCCCCGCCCCGCCGCGCGTCCCCGCCGGCCCCGCCCCGCCCCGCCCCGCCGCGCTGCGCGTCCCCGCCGGCCCCGCCCCGCCCCGCCGCGCGTCCCCTCCCCGCCCCGCCGCGCGTCCCCGCCGGCCCCGCCCCGCCCCGTCGCGCTGCGCGTCCCCGCCGGCCCCGCCCCGCCCCGCCTCGCTGCGCGTCCCCGCCGGCCCCGCCCCGCCCCGCCGCGCGTCCCCGCCGGCCCCGCCCCGCCCCGCTGCGCGGCCCCGCCGGCCCCGCCCCGCCCCGCCCCGCCGCGCGTCCCGCCGCCCCCGCCCCGCCCCGCGGCGCGGCCCCTCCCCGCCCCGCCGCGCGGCCCCACCCCGCCCCGCCCCGCCCGCGTCCCCGCCGGCCCGCCCGCTGGGCGGACCCCGCGCCGGCGGGCGGGGGCGGCGGCGCCGCGGGCGGCCGGCGGGCGGGGGCCGCGCGGGCCACGGCGCCCCGGGCGGGGG
>CAUYRH010112228.1:0-13779 GCA_963574655.1 Perodicticus potto
TCACTGTGTTGAGATAGTGTCTCCTCATTTCCATTCTCTATCTCTTCATTGCCAGTATCTTCTTTATGGTCAGTCTTTTCTTTAATTCGATCACCCAGGGCACTTTTTAACATCCAATCTAGTTCATAGAGCCGTTGATAAAGTTTCTCTGATACTGCATGTAATTCTTGTTCTGTTAACCTCTTTCTTGGCCTCTGGGTGAAAGATGAATCCCAGGATGAGGCTGCAGCTCTGTTTTCTTTTCTTTTTCCTTTGGGAAGCTTCCTAGTCCTAGGGCCTTGGACCTGAGCTGGATATGTTTCTTGTTCACTCCATGTATCTTTGGGCAACTTGGAAGTTAGGAAAATTCTGTTATCTGGTTCCACAGAAGATTCTGTGCGCTCTCCAGTAGAATTCATGGCCAGGGAGCAGCGGCTTGAACGTAAGTATTCTTTTCCTATGGGACAGGGTGCCCGAGGCTCTGAAGGGTGGTAGGGTGGATGTACAGGAATAGCTGCTCGGATAGGCTCCCCTAGCTTCCTAGCACTTGGGATCATACTCACAGAAGGGGTTTCCAGGTCCTCAACAAAGGATGACCTATTCTTGGACAAGAAACTGGATGAGGGAGGGTATAGCACATCTTCATGTGATTTAGAACTTGGTGAGTTTGAAGTTTTTTTAGAGTATATTTCATTAGAATTTTGGGCACCATTACTTCTTAGAGAAAAGGTATGTGCTGTGTCTCCAAGTCTAATACTTTCACCGATGGATTCTGCTTCATCTTCATCCCAAGTCAGGCCGAAAGCCTTAGACGAGGAGCACCTCCCAAAAGAAACTCTTTTCCATGATGATTTAGATTCTTTAGTACTTTCTGGCTCTTCCAAAGTTTGTCCTCGATGAGATTCTGTAAAATACTTGTCAGTTTCACTTTTCTCATGAGATGTTTCACTAATGTGTTCTGTAAGGTACTCCAGCAACCCATCAAATATTTCTAGGAGATTCTTAATAGAGTCTTTATCTCCTTTCACGATATTTTCTCCTGTTATATGAGACAAGCTGACCTGCAGGTAATCCAAGGCCAGGGAATCAATTATTGCTTGAACATTGTGCGCATCATCCTCTTGATTCTTGGGAATAGCTATGAGGTCTGGTACCTTTTCTCCCAAAATGGACTGATAAAGAGCAATAAAAACATTAGCATCACAGTCTTCAAGTTCATGTATCCTCAGATGTATGTGACATTTAAAGAGAAGGTTATTAGCAATGGTTATCCACTCCGCTTCTGAGCAGGCCATATGGCGGAGGCAGGTGGCCGCCAGACTCCCGGGCAGACGCGCAGGCGACGGTGGCCGAGAAGGGCAGCCCGGCGCACACCCAGCGCCGGGAAGAGGGAGTACAAACCAAAGCGTGGAGACAGAAGAGCGAGAGAGGGCGGGGCATCAAAACGGCTTCTCGTCGCTGATTGGTCATCAGAGGGGCACTTCCTTTTTACTGCTCGCGCCAAGGCGGCCGTTTGCGGACTCTAGGTACCACTCTCTGTGGAAAACAGCCCGCTAACAACCCGCTAAAGAATCCTAAGGTCGGTGGATCGGCTGGGACAGGCCTGGCCGGTCTCCCTCCCGGGGGGCATTAGAACTGCACTTCCGGTGAGCTATTTCATTATGTATTCCTCCGCCGACACCAACCAGAGAAGTAGTGCGGCCTGCTTCCCCCTAGTGGGCGGGGGGGCCAGTCCAGAAAAATTATTTTTAAGCTCAATTTAAATATTAGCCTCCTGGGGTTTGAAAGTAATAGGCAATTTAAGGAGCAAGAATGGCATCTAAAGAAAAAATTATTCTTTAATTACAATGTCTAAAAATTTCTATACTGTCTTTGAGAGAATTTTTAGCCAATAAACTAATGGTTTAATTTTATTAAACCATTTTATTACTAGTGGTTTAATTTTATTTCAAGAACTTCATTTGACAATAGGAATCATCTATCACATAATCTTTCTTTAGTTTAATAAATGTAGCATTTGGTCACTTTTTTTCCTACTTACCTTTGAAGTAGTTGTTTATATTAGTTGTGATAAGCTGCTTAGTATTGACATTGTGAAGTACAAAAAAGATAAAACATTACATAAAACAACCTTGACCTCAGTCTTTTCAGCTCTGATATTCCAAAGCCAAATACGTCAAGTAGCACATAGGAACTTAATAAATACTTGTTAGTTTGGTTTATAGAAAATACCACTTTAGATACTGGGTATATACACAGTCTGACAATTAAGTTCATGTACTCATCCTAGAAAAAGTGTTACATACTTCATTGCTAAATATCACTGTTGTCATTTTCTAAGTACTCCCCTTGGGGAGCTATGTACCAATGATGGCACCTAGTCTATGCTTCAAAGCAATTTTGGAACTCTTTTACTGGGAATGGCCATTTAAGCTGTTGTCATATTACCCTTGAGGTCCTGAATATCATCAAAATATCTTGCTTTGGATATTTTCTTTACCTTTTGGTAAATAAAAGAGTCATTGAGGGCCAGATCAGGTGAGTAGGGAGGATATATTAGTTTATTGGCTAAAAATTCTCTCAAAGACAGTGTTACGTGAGCTTTTTGCTTTTGCTCATTGGTGAGCTACTCTGGGGACCATTTTTCCTCATTCCTTTCTCATGCCAAATTCTTCAGCTATGTGAGCTGTGATGCCACAGCATTCTACCCAGGGTGACAGTTTGTTTCTCTTTTATTGTTTACTTGGTCTGCTATATTTCTCTCAGTCAGTTGGTGATTTTGATACATAATTTGACAAATTTTTGCAATGTTTTCATCAGTGCTGCTCATTACCAGTCACCCTGATCTTTCTTCATTCGTGATGCTTTCTCTCCCCTCAGAAAAGCGCTTAATGAATTTGATCACTGGTGTTTTCTTCATGACATTATCCCCGTAAACTTGGACTAACATGTCCCTGATATCACTGCCACTTGCCATGTTTAACAAGAAATTTAGTATTTGTTCATTGCTCTCATTCAAGCTCCAACATTCTCATGACAGCACACAAAAACAGTAATGAACACCACTCAGCAAGACACTGCCCCATGTTAACATGAACACAACTGTGAGCCACTGATATGCCAAGATTATGTATGAAACCTTTCTGAGCTTTTGTTCAGTGCTGCCAACATAAGAACATGGTGGCAAGTTCATGAACTTAATTGTCACATTTCATGTAGTATTTCTAAAAATATAAAAGGAATGTATGTCTATAAACATAATAAAAGAAAACAAAATGATTACATACCTCACTCTTTAAAAAATGTCATTTTTTCCAAATAAAATTATAGTCCAGTATTATTAATAAGCAATTTTCCTACTTTATTAAATTTTTGTGAATGAGAATATCCTCTTTGCAACAGGGTGTCTCCACCTTATTCTTAATTTGATATCTGTTCTATCTTGATATAAAGACAAATGGAGATTGTGCCTGGGCTCTCTCCTGCTTTTTGTTGTTAAAAACGCTTGCCATGCCCAAAGTTTAAAAAGTGATAGAGCATAACCACTCTTTTATTTTCTTAGAAGGCAAACTTAGTCCCTTTTAGTATGGTTCAGAATAAGCAGAGTAACTTCTTTTTCCATTATTTCTTCAAATTAAGTGATCCAGACACCATCTCACTTCAAGGACTGATTATTTCTAAGCAATATAAATGGGAATTGTGCTACCTTAACTCAGCTAAGAAACAATTGAGTGTTAGTGGTTAGGAATTCTCTAAAGTGTCATCCCACTATTTATTCCTAAACCTTTTGTGTGCCAGGCTGAATTAAATGGAGGCTCTTTGCTGATGTGCTGACCAAGGGCAGAGAGTTAAAGAGGCTAATGCATCCGTACCTCACAGAAGGTATAATCTCTTTTTGAGCTATATGTTGAGGTCTATCCTCCATCATGTTGTGAGAGAGTAGAATAGAGGTATGCAAGAAAATGTGATCATGGCCATTTTGAACAAGGAGTTAGTAAGACTAGAAGAAATAGAAAGGGTAGGCTTGTTCTGATCTCCTGAGATAATGTTTATCACAAGATTGGAGAGAAGCCCATTTTATGTCACTTTCTCCTCCTATCAAAGGGCAAATTTAGCACTCTTAGTGTGGTCATGAAGTGCGTTTTCTATGCCCTTTACAGTATGTGCTACAGATTGAATTGTGTCCACACATGAACAAAATACATTGAAGTCTCAAATCCTCAAATACCTTACTCAGATTATGACCCTTCATGAAAATAGGGTCTTATAGTAGTAATTAAGTCACTTTAAAGTCTTTAAAGATGTACCTATTGTGATATGACTGGTGTCTTTATGAAAAAGAATTTGGACACAGACAGACACACACATACAGGAGACAACATGAAGACAGCGTGTGAGGATGGAGGCAGGACTTGGACTGAAGCAGATAAAGGCCACGGATGGCTGTCTACCACCAAAAGGTAGGAAAAGGTAAGGTAGGATCCTACCCAGAGTCTCAGAGAAAGCACGTCCTGCAGACACCTTTATTTTGGACTGCTAGCCTGCAGAACTATGAAAGAATACATTTCTGTTGCTTAACACCACCTAATTTATGGAAATCTGTTATGGGAATCCTGGCAAATGAATACTGTTTTGGTTTGGGCACGATAACAAAATATTATAAACTTACTAGATTATAAACAATAAAATGTATTTCTTATAGTTCTGGAGACTGGGAAGTCTAAGATCAATGAGTTAACGATTCATTGTCCAGTGAGGACCCACTTTCTCATGGACAGTGCCTTCTCACTGTGTCCCCACACGGAAAAGGGTGAATGAGCTCCCTTGAGCCTATTTTACACTAATTCCATTCATGAGCATTGTAGCCTAAGATCTAATCGTCTCCCAAAAGACTCCACCTCCTAATACCATTGTCTTGGGGGTTAGAACTTGAACATGAGTTTTAGAGAGGCAAATTCAGATAATAGCAAAAATACATTGCTCAGCTCTAATTTAGTGTTCTCTTTACACAGGAATAGGGGGCTAGAGGTATGAGGTTATCAAATGGATCCCAAAATGTCCATAAGTCATTCAGTCTGAAGTAATCATTTTGGTACATATGTAAATACATCATCATTATAGTTCATCAGTACCTACTATTCCAGTTTGGTTTTTGTTCCTTTTTATTACTCAATTTGCAGAGCAAAGACTTTCCCCCTTCCTTATGGTTTATCAAAACTTTGCAGAAGCATTATCATGTAATCATATTTGGCGTTTGATATGAAGGTGCTATTCTTGACTTCAAGTGGTTGGTTAGATATATAATGTTGAGTCATGTTGCTGTAGATATTTAGCAACATCCACGTGTTGTTCTCTGCATTGTTATTAAAAAGGCCCTATTTTGCCATCTTGGAGAAAACGCAAAATAAAACATCAAATATATTTTAAATTTTGTGAGTACAGAATACTAAATTTCTTACTCTACAAAGAATTGCAGTATGAAATAAACCTATAATGGAAAGACTCTTTCAAAGATGATGAGGTAAGGACAGGGGCTTTTTAGTTATTTTTATAAAACCACAGATCAATAGGTTGAAAGTAAATCTATGTTGCCATGTTTTAGATTACAAAGAAATGAAGAGTTCTGTGTTGATATTTTATCAGTTTCTCATAATTACTTTTCATATGTCCTATCTTGTCATTCTGAAATATCAAATTAGTTTAAAGTAAATGTTTATTGTTCTTCCTGGACATAACAGAGTTTGCTTAAGATATTTTGATTTTATGTTTCAAACTCTAAGAATAAAAACAGGAATATGTATTCTCAGGGTACTGATAAATCTGTAAAGCTATGCAGTAGTTATAAGACTGGACTTTGGAGGAAGAGATTAAAATCTCAGATGACCATGTTTTCTAGCTGTGTGAGCTTTGGCAACTACGTTATTTTTATAATACCTCAATTTCTTTATCTGATGCTGGGAAATTAAATTTGACTTACAAAGTTTTAAAAAAAGATTTTAAGAAAAATTAGGTCATGTAATAATCTCATAATTACAATTATGTAATAAGTGAAACCACTTATTCTCATTTTTTAAACATTTTTCCCTATACTCACTGGTAGATGTTTGTAGTTCTAGACAAGAAAAGAGCATGTTTTAAGAGTTTTAATGTGAATCTCACTCATACGGTGTTGTAGATTCCTAAAGTGACCAATTTGTGTTACCAGCTTTTCAGTTATCCTTGACAAAACTCCTTGATTTATTCTCTACAGAGGTCACAGATGATTTTCATAGATAAGATCTAGTAAGGATGGAATAAAAATGTATGTTTAATGAAATCTGCCAGTGTGGATCTGTGAATGCTTTCCTATGATATAATCCATGTTTTTTTCTTTTCCCATAAAAGCTTCTATTACATCAAGTTGTATCATTCATTAAATGATTCCAAATCAAATATACTCAGTTTGCAACTTAGATGATTTCTGCACATGCCACAGGCATAAACACTGACCTTAAATTTAAAAAGAAGTCAGGTTGTTATTATTTTGTCTTTGAAACTCAATGAGTTTTGTGCTAGGAATTAGCTTTTTCCTTCTTTTAATACTAAAGGATATTTTTGTCAAAGTTCCTTTGACATTGTTTTGATGTTGCATAAAATGGAAGGGAATCAGTTCATGCCCCTGTAGCTATTAGCTCTGCTTGGATACCTGGGGAGAAACATGGCTCTGTTCATGCAACAATCAGAGAGTCTCAGAGAAAACACCTGGAAAAATAGTCTGAAGTTTGTTTGTCATTGTTACTGGATCAAATATTAGTTTCTTTTTGTACCTTGACACTTGCAGACAAAGATTTGTCAGCAATTCCATATTTTGCAATAAATGTGTAGCATGACTCAGAGTAGTGGGGAGAAGTGTTTCCATATTGGCTACTTGGGCAAAATTCCAGGGAATTCAGACATTCATCTTGCAGGCTACAAAATCACAGGAAGACAGAAGAGTCAAATGCCAGCCTGTCAACCCCTTGAAGAAGATGGATGGAATTATCAATAAACCAATAAAGCTAAGAAGGACCGATGCAAAGTAGTGGTGCCTGTGACAAGGAGCTAGCTGCAGGAGTGCCAAGGCAGAAGTCAATATGGAAGCTTATTACAGCCAGAGCTGATAAGTGATATCATCATCAATAAGTAGAGATCAAGCCTCCTGGGAGAAATCATGTCCCTTCAGTCAGGAACGTCAGAGTTGGTGACAGATATAGCCCTGTGTTTCATTCTAGGAATGGGATAAACTCATTCTCCACTCTCTGCAGACCTCTATGGTCCAACGATAGCAAGATAGGGTACATATATCTAAACCAACAACTTCCTGACTCAATCTGCTGCAAGGCTGATTTGGCAGAAAGGTCCATTGGCTATAGCTTTAACTTCGTCTAGTGTCACCTGCTGCAGCTTATCACCACAGCATGATACTTTATTTTTGAAAATTAATTATTTTTCAAAAAATGTTTATACCAGAGTCCAAACTGGGTGGAAATGAAGTCACTTTGCTATTTTATTATTACTCACATGTATTTGTCAAAAATCTTTAGTCTAAATATTGGATGATGCCTCATCAAAATCTGCAAATTTTCTTCAAACAACTATATGTGAATGTCTTTTTGTGTACTAATAAACAAAATAAGTAATTTCATCAATGAGAGGAGAAAAGTTTTTATGGATTATGGAAATTTAAGACTAATATGATCAAGCCATGATACTTATCTAAAGAGACCAGTTCTAATCAACAGGTCAAAATGGTATAATTTCAAACACTTTGAACTACTGAATTTTTCTAATAATGTATATTTTGTGTAGCTATGACCTCTCTGTTTTTTTGAAGACCAGTCTTATTGATACATATAATAATAAATTTATTCTATAATCAGACTCTAGTAAATTTGTATGTTTCCTAGATGAAGTTCACATTTTGCAACTATGCTGAATCATTTAGTCTATTTACTCTATCCAGCATCACTAGATTCCCCTTCACCAAAAGTGTGAAAATCTCAAGAAATTTACTTCCAGGGACAAAAAAAAACTAAGGTTAACCCTTGTGAGTATGGGGAAAGCAATTTATTGTATAACCCAGTGAACATATTGAAATTGTGCATTAAGAGACTAAAATATTGGAGGTGAAAAAAGATGGTAGACCAGGTTACTCACTATCTGTGGCAAGAAAGGGGAAAGAAAACTTCAGTCACCTCTGGCTGGAGGAACCCACTCAAGGACATCACTCGAAAGCACAGTGAAGCAGTGGTAGACTACAGGAGCCAGTGAGAAGGTCTGTAGTTAAGGTTAACCAGCACAGAAAATGAATGCTTAAGAACAGGTGGGAACAAGGTGGCCATCCGTCCCAGAGAACAGGGGACAGGAAAGGGCTGTTCTGTACTTTTTTGCTTTGGGGCTAAACCTACTCACTGGAGTGACATTGGAAGACTTAAATGACTGGCTGAACTCAAACAGTTCCCAACAGCCAAAACTGAACACCACTTAGGTGGATCTAAGCTGACTTGTCTACTAGCTGAGCACTACCATTGTGGGAAGGCTGTATGGGAGAAACAATCCACCAAGTCCTAGTGCCCAACCAGTTCTGGTTCACCTACTGAGCTCAGGCATCCACCCTTGGGGTGAGCTAAGTGGGAATTGTTGTCATGGGTCACTGTGTGATGTGCCTTCTAAAGATTCTGGCAAGATGAGGACCAAATGGTGATGAAGCAACCAGGTCCTGGCCAAGGGCAACTAAGTCGGGAAAAGAAGACTCAATCTTGTCAGCAAATAAGAGAGTGGCTTCAGGCCCTATTTACAGCAAAAAAATTTGTGTTCTCCATCTCCTAACATCATAGAACCACCTGATGTACAGGCAATGTATATTGCTCTCTCTTCTCTCTTCTCTCCCTCTCTCTCCCCATAACATATGTGTATATATATGTGTATATAAACAAACACACATATATATATTACATATATATATATATATATATATATATATGTATGTGTATCATACAAACACACACATATATATTATATATACCTAAAATTTAGTAGATCTTTGGTTGTTTGTTGTATTTTTAGTTTTTCATTTTTCACTTCCTTAAATAGCAAGGGCGCCTACATTGTTGTTTTTTTCATCCCTTTCTAGTCTCCCTTTGTTTCTTACTGCTTTCCTTTTTATTCTCATGTGGTATATTTTTCAACATTTATCATCTTCCTGACTTAAATTTCTCATACAACAACTAAGATATCCCTTTTATCTTTTTTTATATAATTATATTTTCAATTTTCTTTATATATACTTTTTCTGTTCTCTGAGAGTTGGAGGGTAATGGCATTGGACAAGCTAGAGGGACCATGGCATTGGTTTAGCTTTGGCCTTTGGAAAGACAATTTGGGCAGGTCCCCATGGTGACATACTACTGAATTTTTAATTTTTTTTGACTTATTTTTTCTTTTCATATGGTAGAAGTGGGGACTTGCTTTTGCCTAGGAAGATAAGAAGCTCCTGACTTTGAGGGACTGCCCAACACAGGACCCCAAAGTCCTAGAGTTGGGTATTGCCATAGTACTGTTCCAAAATTGTTAAATTCCTAGAACATAACAACAAAGATGCTACAAGTCACCCAAACCTGTGGGACACTGCAAAAGCAGTCCTAAGAGAGAAATTTATCACATTAGATGTCTACATCTTAAAAAAAGAGAAAAAGAGCAGAAGAATAACCTAATGAATAATTTTCAAGAAATATAAAAGCAAGAACTATCTAATCCAAAACCCTGCAGAAGAAAAGAAATAACCAAACAAAATCAAAATAAATGGAATTGAAAATAAAAGAATCATTCAGAAAATGAATGAAATAAAACATTGATTCTTCAAAAAGATGAATAAAATCAATAAATCCTTTGTCAGATTAACCAAAAGCAGAAAAGTAGAATCTCAAATTATCTCAATCAGAAATGAAAGTGGGAAATAACAGATATCAAAGAGATATAAGAGATTGTCCCTGAGTACTATAAGAAACTCTGTGCCCAGAAATTTGACAATGTGGAGGAACTGGAACAATACCTGGAATTACACTCTCTCCCTAGACTTACCCGAGAAGAAATAGATCTCTTCAACAGATCACTATCAAATACTGAGATCAAAGAAACAATAAAAATTATTCCAACAACAACAACAACAAAATCCCTGGACTTGGTGGCTTCACACCAGAATTTTAACAAACCTTCAAAGAAGAGCTTGTACCTATACTGCAGAAACTATTCCAAAATAATGAGAAAGAAAGAACCTTCCCCAACACATTCTATGAAGCAAAAATCACCTTGATTCCCAAACTAGGAAAGAACCAAACTAAAACAGAGAACTACAGACCAATTTCACTAATGAATGCAGAAGTACTCAATAAATTCTTAACCAATAGTTTACAGCTACATATTTAAAAAACTATACATCACAATCAACTAGGCTTCACCCTAGGGATTCAGGGCTGGCTAAACACATGCTAATGCATAAATGTCATTTACCATATCAATAAAAGCAAAAACAAAGACCATATGATCCTCTCAATAGTTCCAGAAAAAGCATTTGATAAAATTCAGCATTCTTTTTTAATTAGAACACTTAAGAATATGAGTATCTGTGGCACATTTCTGAATCTGATGGAAGCCATCTATGACAAATTCACTGGTAATATCATACTAAATAAAGTAATACTGAGAGCTTTTCCATATATAACAGGAACCAGACAAGGATGTCATCTATCACCACTGTTATTCAACATATCTGGAAGCTCTAGCCATCGCAAGCAGGCAAAAGAAGAATATAAAGGACATCCAAATGGGGGCAGAGGAGGTCAATCTTTTACTCTTTCCTGATGGTGTGATCTTATACTAGGAGAACTCTAAAGATTCAACCACAAGACTCCTGGAAGTGATCAAGAAATACAGTAACATCTCAGGTTATAAAATTGTCCACAAATCAGTAGCCTTTGTATATGCCAATAATATCCAAGTGAGAAACTAATCAATGAAAATTACCTTCACGTTAGCTTCAAAGAAAATGAAATACCTAGGAATATACCTAACAAAAGATGTGAAGGAGCTCCACAAAGAGAATTATGAAACCCTAAGAAAAGAAATAGCAGAAGGCATTAACAAATGGAAGAGCATACCATACTCCTGGCTGGGAAGAATCAACATTGTTAAAATGTCTACGTTTTCAATCAATCTACAGATTCCATGCAATTCCATTGATATATCAACATCATACTTTGAAGAACTGGAAAAAATAGTTCTTTGTTTTGTATGGAACCAGAAAAAAAACCCATATAGTCAAGGCAATTTTCAGTAAAAAGAAATACAAAGCTGGAGGCATCACTTTACAAGACTTTAGGCTATATTACAAGATCACAGTGATCAAAACAGCATGGCATTGGCAAAAACAATAGAGACATAGACATTAGTAACTGAATAGAAAACCAGTCTCTTATAGTCATCTGATCTTTGATAAACCAGACAAAACCATATGCTGGAGAAAAGAGTCCCTATTCAAGAAATGGTGTTGAGAGAACTGTATAACTACATGTAGAAGACTGAAACTGGATCTGCACATTTTACAACTTACAAAAATTGACTCAAGATGGATAAAAAAATCAAATCTAAGACATGAAATTATAAAAATCCTTGAGGATATTGGCCTGGGAGCAGATTTTATGAAGAAGACTTCAGTGGCAATTGCAACAACAAAAATAAACAAATGGAACTTAACAACAAAATAAACAAATGGAACTTAAACTGAAATGCTTCTGCACAGTTAAGGAAACAACAGTCAAATTAAATAGACAGGATTTAGAATGGGAAAAGATATTTGAATGTTACAAATCTGACAAAGGTTTAACAACCGGGATGTATACAGAACTCAAATTAAGAGCAAACAACTCTATCTATCACTGGGCAAGAGACATGAACAGAAACTTCTTTGAAGAAGACAGACAAATGCCTAACAAACATATTTAAAAATGTGCATCATCCCTAATCATCAGAGAAATGCAAATCAAAACCACCCTGAGCTATCACCTGACCCCAGTAAGATTAGCCCACATCACAAAGTCCCAAAGCTGCAGATGCTGGCTCAGATGTGGAAAGAAGGAAACACTTTTACACTGTTGGTGGGACTGTAAATTAATATAGGCTCTTTGGAAAGAAGTATGGAGAATCCTCAAAGAACTCAAATTAAAACTCCCATTTGATCCTGCAATCCCACTACTAGGCATCTACCAAGAAGAAAAAGAATCATTTTATCATAAAGACATTTGTACTAGATTGTTTATCACAGCTAATTTACAGTCTCCAAGATGTGGAAACGAATTAAACGCCTATCAATTCAGGAATGGATTAACAAACTGTGGTATATGGAACACTATTCTGCTTTAGAAAATATGATGACTTTATATCTTTTGTATTAACGTGGATGGAGTTGAAGTACATTCTTATTAGTAAAGTATCACAAGAATTGAAATGCAAATTTCCAACGTACTCAATGCTAATATGAAGTCAATAGATGATCTAATTCACACACAGAGAGAAGAAAAACTGATTTCAATTCACGTTGCGGGAAGGGGGAATGAGAGAGGGGGTTTAGAAGATAAGGGAGTGTTTGGGGTGCTCATACTTAATGGGCACAATATAGGGGTATATGGCACAGTTTTGGGGTATGAGACACAACTACATGAGGGACTCTATCTAACAAATTCAAATACTGTGACCTGATTGTTTTAACCCTCATATTAACCTAAAATTTATTTTATTATGATTTTTTTTTTTTTTTTGTAGTTTTTTGACCGGGGCTGGATTTGAACCCACCACCTCCAGTATATGGGGCCGGTGCCCTACTCCTTTGAGCTACGGGAGCCACCCTAACCTCAAATTTAAAAAATAAAAAGAGAGAGATAAAAAACAAGAAAGAGAGAGAGAGAGAGAAAGAAAGAGAAAGAAAGGAAGGAAAGGAAGAAAGATAGGAAGGAAGGAAGGAAGGAAGGAAGGAAGGAAGGAAGGGAGGGAGGGAGGGAGGGAGGGAGGGAGGGAGGGAGGGACTGGTGGGTTCTAACCAAGCTCAGGCCAGCTAAACAATGACAACTGCAAGAACAACATCAAAAAATAGCCAGACATGTGGCAGGTGCCTGTAGTCCTCAGCTACTTGGGAGGCTGAGGCAAGAGAATTGCTTAAGCCCAACAGTTTGAGGTTGCTATGAGCTGTGATGTCACAGCTCTCTACCAAGGGTGACAAAGTGAAACTCTGTCTCAGAAAAAAATAAAGAAAGAAAGAAAGAAAGAAATTTAGTGCACTTCTACATAGGCCATCCCACATTATAACGTACAAAATCATAAATTAATAGCAAAGTAGGGTATGGTTAGGAGTATAGTTGTCAGACATAATATAAGACTCATAGTTAAATTTGAATTTCAAATAAACAATAAATATTTTCTTTTTTTTTTTTTTTTTTTTTTGAGACAGAGCCTCAAGCTGGTAGAGTGCTCTGGCATCACAGCTCACAGCAACCTCCAATTCCTGGGCTCAAGCGAGTCTCCTGCCTCCACCTCCCAAGTAGCTGGGACTACAGGCGCCCACCACAACGCCTGGCCATTTTTTGGTTGCAACCGTCATTGTTGTTTGGCGGGCCCAGGCTGGATTCGAACCCGCCAGCTCAGGTGTACGTGGCTGGTGCCCTAGCCTGTTGAGCCACAGGCGCCGAGCCAATAAATACTTTCTTAATGTAAGTATGCCCCATGAAATATTTG
>CAUYRH010112230.1:0-22667 GCA_963574655.1 Perodicticus potto
TTTTTTTTGAGACAGAGCCTCAAGCTATCACCCTGGATAGAGTGCCGTGGCATCACAGCTCACAGCAACCTCCAATTCCTGGGCTCAAGCGAGTCTCCTGCCTCTGCCTCCCAAGTAGCTGAGACTGCAGGTGCCCACCACAACGCCCGGCCATTTTTTGGTTGCAGCAATCATTGTTGTTTGGCGGGCCCGGGCTGGATTAGAACCCGTCAGCTCAGGTGTACGCGGCTGGCGCCTTAGCCCGTTGAGCCACAGGCGCCGAGCTGATAAAAACAATTGTTTCATAGACTCCATTTAACCAAAATTAAAATAATTGTCCAGGGCAGCACCTGTGGCTCAGTGAGTAGGGTGCTGGCCCCATATGCCGAGGGTGGCAGGTTCAAACCCGGCCCTGGCCGAACTACAACAAAAAAATAGCCAGGTTGTGGTGGGCGCCTGTAGTCCCAGCTACTCGGGAGGCTGAGGCAACAGAATCGCCTAAGCCCAAGACCTGGAGGTTGCTGTGAGCTATGACGCCATAGCACTCTACCAAGGGTGACAAAGTGAGACTCTGTCTCTAAAAAAAAAAGATAAAAAACAAAACAAAACATAAAAAAAAAAAAACAAAATTGTCCAGATGTTTAGTGTTACATAGCCAATATTTTTTACTTATGTGGAAGTTGGTCAGGTATAGAGTGAGCGCCTGCCCTTGGAAGTCACCCATATTTCTGCACCACAGAGCGCTCCTAGGAACTTTCAAAGCATAGTAAAGACTATCAGGACCCATGCAGCTGCGCAGTGGGCCACACATCCCCATACCAGTGAGCCATATGCCCAGATACTGAAGGCAACAGTATTTTGCCATAAATTTCACAGTTTATTTCAGATTTTCCAAACCTGTGTGTATATCATAGAACTACTAAAGACTTTAGGTATCAGTTTTTGTAATGAAGAAGCAGGGACACAAATTGCTGAAACAGTTAATTAAATTCAGTTTACTCAAAACATATATCGAGAACTTATTACATAAGTGTGGAATACAAATGTGCATAAACTCACATTCCCGCCACTAAGCACCAAAGGAGAAAGACGTTTATAAAAATGACCATTATACAAGCCAGAAAGGAGTAATGAGATGATCCAGACCTGACCAGAGGGGAAACACATTTAGCTGAAGGATTTGGGAAAGGCATTTTGGAGAAGGTGGCGTTTGAGAAAGGCCATATAGGATTTTATTTTACTTTTTTATTTTTTGCAGTTTTGGGCCGGGGCTGGGTTTGAACCTGCCACCATACTCCTTTGAGCCACAGGCGCTGCCCAGCATATAGGATTTTAAAGGGCATTTTAGATCAAATATCTTAGGATACGGTGAAATTCAGTTTGTTCTCGAGGTCCTTGCAAGTTGCATGTTCTGTTCCCTACTTTATCCCTGGAGTCTCTGCTGAACATGCTCCTGTCCTTTCTCTGGTCCAGCTACATTTGGCCTATCTCCATTCCTGGACCCTCTTTCACAATGTGATTTCTACATATGCTATTCCTTCTGCCTAGAACACAATTTCTACCACCTTTTCACCTAGGTCGCTCCTAGAGGCAAGTGCCACATCCTCAGGGAAGCTTTCCCTGGCTTCTCTGATGAAATAAATCCCTCTAACGCAGGTTCTCAGAGCATTCATTTGTATGATCACTTGATTAATTTTTGTCTGTCCCAGTAGACTATAAGCTCCACAAGGGCACCACTGTGTGTATTTGTTCACCTTTGTAGTACCTGCCTCTCTCACAATAACTGACACCAACTAGGTGCTTAGTTAACCAGTTACTGAATGAATGCATTAATTAATATTAGCTAGAGAAAGCAGAGAGATAAAAATGCACAAGTATGTTTGGAAATTGTTGAAAAATCTAATTTGAATGAAGAAATAACTCTCAAATTATGTTTTCAGACCATGATGATGAACAAGTTGAATATAAGCATTTTTCTTGTAAAAGTAAATAGACAAATGGGATTACATCAGCCTAAAAAGCTTTTGCACAGTAAAAACAATAATCAATAGGCTCAGCGCCTGTGGCTCAACGGGCTAAGGCGCCAGCCACGTACACCTGAGCTGGTGGGTTTGAATCCAGCCCGGGCCCGCCAAATAACAATGACAGCTGCAACTAAAAAAATGGCCGGGCGTTGTGGCGGGCGCCTGTAGTCCCAGCTACTTGGGAGGCGGAGGCAGGAGACTCCCTTGAGCCCAGGAATTGGAGGTTGCTATGAGCTGTGATGCCACAGCACTCTATCCAGGGTGACAGCTAGAGGCTCTGTCTCAAAATAAAAGCAAAAAAAACAAAACAAAAAAAAAAAAACCCAATAATCAACAAAGTGAAATGACAGTTCACAGAATGGAAGAAAATATTTGCAAACTATCCATCTGATAAGGGATTAATAACCAGAATATATAAGAAGCTCAAACAACTCTATAGCAAAAAACAAATAAACTAATTTATAAATGGACAACAGTTCTGAACAGACATTTTTTAATCATCAAAGAAATGCAAATCAAAACCATAATGAAAGGCCAGGTATGGTGGCTTGTGCCTGTAATCCTAGCATGCTGGGAGGCCAAGGCAGGCGAATTGTTTAAGCTCATGAGTTCGAGACCAGCCTGAGCAAAAGTGAGACCCTGTCTCTACTAAAAATGAAAAACTGAGGCAGAGGATTGCTTGAGCCCAAGAGTTTGAGGTTGCTGTGAGTTATGACATCACAGCACTCTATCCAGGGTGATCAAATGAGACTCAGTCTCAAAAGTAAAATATAATGGCTTGGTGCCTGTGGCTCAACAGGCTAAGGCGCAAGCCACATACACCTGAGCTGGTGGGTTCGAATCCAGCCTGGGCCCGCCAAACAACAGTGACGGCTGCAACCAAAAAATAGCCGGGCTTTGTGGCAGGCACCTATGGTCCCAGCTGCTTGGGAGGCAGAGGCAGGAGACTCGCTTGAGCCCAGGAATTGGAGGTTGCTGTAAGCTTTGATGCCACAGCACTCTATTCAGGGTGACAGCTTGAGGCTCTGTCTCAAAGAAAAAAAAAAAAAAAGAAAGAAAAGAAAAGAAGCAAGGAAATAACAAAAAAAGGGGGGAAAAACCACAATGAAATACCATCTTACCCCTGTTAAAATAGCTTGTATCAAAAAGGTAATAAGGCCAGGCAGGGGGGCTCACGCCTGTAATCTTAGCACTCTGGAAGGCCAAGACAGGTGGATTGCCTGAGCTCAAGAGTTCAAGACCAGCCTGAGCAAAAGTGAGAGACTCTGTCTCTACTAAAAGTAGAAAAACCAGCTGGACGTTGTGGCAGGTGCCCACATAGCAACATGAATGGAACCAGAAGTCATTATGATAAGTGGAATAAGACAAGCACAGAAAGACAAATATTGCATATTTTCACTCATATGTACAAGCTAAAACACTGGATCTCATTAAGATAGAGAGCACATTGTGTCTACTAAAGACCAGAGAGGGGAAGAAGTAGGACAGGGTGGAGAAAAAGTAAAATGTAGGGCGGCACCTGTGCCCTATTGAGTAGGGCACCAGCTCCATATACTGAAGGTGGCGGGTTCAAACCTGGCCTCCGCTGAACTGCAAAAACAGAAAAATAGCCGGGCGTTGTGGCGGGCGCCTGTAGTCCCAGCTACTCAGGAGGCTGAGGCAGGAGCTGGAGGTTGCTGTGAGCTGTGACGCCACAGCACTCTACCGAGGGTGGCAAAGTGAGACTCTGTCACTATAAAAAATAAAATAAAAAGTAATAATGTAAATGTATTTCTTACCATGGAACTATATATTTAAAAATGGCAAATGGCAAATTATATCTGTCTATTTTACCTCTTTTTAATAAAAAGAAAAAAATTACATAATGGGCCTATTTTCCCAATGCATAAAAACAGTACATGGGTGGATAGATTTCTCCACTTAAGTTTTTCTCCTATATCCACTTCTTAAACATTTGAAGACTTATAGTGCTTTTCCTGCTGGTCAGCAGCAGTGAACGACAAAATAAATGAATGTGCAGCACATAATAGTAGGAAAATAACTTAATCACGATTAGTCTGACAACATAATCATTATGGACATTGTACTGTGCACGTATGTAACAGTTAACATTTTCCATGAGTGAAGTTGCTACTAATTTGTATGCCCCACCTTCTATTGCAAAGATGTGGAAAGGGATGGCTCGAATCAGATATTCATAGGAAAAAGTAAGTTCATTAAATCACCCAGATAGCTTGAGATATTACAATTTTGCCATTGTGAAGATGATTGGTGATTAGAATTTTTCATTTTCCGTCTAATTATTTCAGAATTATATCCTCCTTCAATAGCTTAATGTCACCACAGTATCTTCATATTAGATGTGTGTGTTTTGCTTTTGCTGCAGATTAATTATCTGAAAACACTTCAGGATTTAAAAATCACAATTACAATAGTTATGCTTTAATTGTTTGGAGAATTTCTATTTTCATGTTGTTAGAGTTTTGCAGTTTTCTTATTTTATAATTCAAGGGTTTCTATTAAGAAAATATTATAATGCAAAATTCTAGTTTTTTCTAGGATTTTTTAGTCCATTATATTTTCCTAAAGTATTCATTTTATTCTTTTTTTCTTCCTCTATTTTATTTAATCATTAAATTATCTTATTTTATTTGGCTTTATACTAAAATAACCCAATATATTATACTGACCTCACCAAAGTTAGACATATGTAAAGCATTTACTTAATTGAACCTTTCTGGCTTGTCTTGGTCTATATTTAAGCCTTCATTATGCAATGCTATTTACTTGATTTATTGGGTTTGGCGTACATGTTTTATAAATTGTGACTGTTGGGAAAATTTTAAAGAGATTGACTTGGCCTGATTGGGGAGTTTTATATTGAAGACTCATTGCCATTGAAGTTACTTTTGTTTAAAAAAAACACATTCATTTTAATAAGGACCTTGTTCTAGGGGTAAATAACGCTATCTTCTAGAAGCTAGGACAAAAGGTTTCTTCCAATTTTAGACTCTTTTTTCCAATATTAGAATTGGACAAAAAGAATGTGATACCAAAGTCTATGTAATATCCAACACCAAGGTGAGGGGTTGGAAATTTAATCATTGAGATGTTTCGGAATATTGATATTTGAATAAAGGACATTATGTAGACCCTTGAGTTTAAATGGTTTTCCATGTTGCCTTTTCCATCCAGAAATTTGGGCTCCTGCCTAAGTCCTTTTCTAAGGACCTATACTCTTTTTTCTAAAGCTATTTTATGTAAAATGGGTAGAGTAATAGTTACCTCGTTAACCAAGTTGAATGGGGATTACTATGGATAGGTCCTTTAATATCCTCTGATGAAAGGGACAATTCAATATAAAATACTGCCTTTTTTTTCTTTTTTCGCTCTTACTAGTGGTTTGAATTCCTAATTTTGTATGTCTTTTGCTATCATATCTGGAGTGCTCCTAAGGGCCAAACGCTGTGCTAAGTGTCAGGGGGCCAGAAGGAGCTCACTGATACGTGTGGGGTTAGGAGACAGGCGCATGGGGCAGCGGGGGCGTTAGGGAGAGGCCACTGGCTGCACTGCCTGGCCTGTGCGAAGGAGGAACAGGGAAAACTTCAGGGAAGAGGTGACCCTGGAGCTGAGTCTCATAAGAGATTTGGATCTAATTAGTCGGCCAAGATGGGGAAGTAGGGAAGGCATTCCAGGAGAAGAAACAGCAAAAATAGAGATGTGATACCTCATTCATTCAAACATTGCACAAATGTTTACTGAGCAAGTGCTATGTGCTAAGAATAGAAGGCATGGCTCTGCCTCAAGAAAACACTGTCTAGCGGGGAAGGAAGATCCAGTAAGCAGGTAATGCGAAAAGAGGACTGTAGAAAACTAATAAGGGATTCACAGGGTGATGCAGAATCTCAGAGGAAGAGCTTCCTGTCCAGCCGCCTCGCCCAGCCTGACCTACAATGGTATCACCGCACACAGAGGAGACTCCTGCAACTCTGCTCCAACATGGAGCCTCCTGCATCAAGCCGGACTTGTCTCAGCTCATCTGACACTGCCCTTTGGTTTTCAGGGATATCCCAGTCCAGCCCCACCTATCCTTATTGCCCTTGGGGTCCCAACACCCCTTGTGCTCAGGACCTCAACACTGAGAAAGTGAGTCAAGAGGACCATCTTGCCAAAAACTCAAAGACCTGGAAGAGCCTCAGAGAGACCAATCTGAGAGACCCCTTGGTAGCTTAGCTCCTGGTGGTGTCTGAACCAGCAGCATTATCTCTACTGGAAGCTTCTGAGAAGAATAGAATTCTCAGGCCCCTTGCCAGACCCACTGTAACAGAATCTGCATTTTAACGGGATTTCCAAGTAATGAATAGTCCTGTTGAAGTCAACATGCGCTAGTCGAGCTCACACATCCAGCTGTAGTTCCATTTAAGCCATTCTAAATGTACGGAAGCCTATTTCTAGGGCTGAAGAATATTTACCAACTTTCTTAGTTATGCTAGACCTTTTTTTTTTTTTTTGAGACAAAGCCTCAAGCTGTCACCCTGGATAGAGTGCTGTGGCGTCACAGCTCACAGCAACCTCTAACTCCTGGGCTCAAGCGATTCTCTTGCCTCAGCCTCCCGAGTAGCTGGGACTACAGGCGCCCACCACAACGCCCGGCCATTTTTTGGTTGCAGCCGTCATTGTTGTTTGGCAGGCCCGGTCTGGATTCGAACCCGCCAGCTCAGGTGTACGTGGCTGGCACCTTAGCCCGTTCAGCCACAGGCGCTGAGCCGAGGTCTATTTTTAATTTAAAGACAGAGAAGTTTAAGGATAGGGAATGTTAAAGGTATTGTTTGCCTGCATAAAAATATAGAAGCACGAGATTGACAGCTCCATAGAGGGCTTTGGATAAGAATACAAAGGAGAGAGTGAAAAAGACACTTTTGTATGAATATAAGATAAATAACTCCAGTTAAGTACAGGCTCTGGACGAAGTGTTTCTATGACAAATTAAAGCTGGACCAGAAGCAAAATAGAGTGTTGCTGGAGTATTTTAACTATGGGGGCTTTGCACACTGGTTATGCAAATTATGATTATTACTTCAAAGATATTCTGTCTTGGGAAAGTTGCTTAACATATCATTTGCATTTTTTGTTTGTAAAATGGAGACTAAAATAATGTATTACTTTATACAATAGTCGAGAGTTTAAATGAAAAAAATTATATGAAGTGCTTGCAGTGCCTGCCACAAAGAAAGTTACAATGGATATTGGCAACACTTTGTCCTTTCAACCCTGGAAAATCCCTCTCAGTTATGAAAATTCTGAAACAATACTGGAAATTTAATATTCCAAAAGTAGAACACGTGAAGAAGAATTCTTCATTTTCATTGAAGATACCTTTTGCAAGTTAGAGGAAGATACTTGTGCCTTCCTTTTTCATTTTAATTTTAATTCAAAAGAAAGTTGTGGTAGAGAAAGGGAAAGAAATGATGAGTTCATGTAGGCATTAATAATTTTAAAAGTGGAAAATTTAGGGCAATCAAATACATGTATTCAATTTTTAAGAAAGCAGATTTAAAAAATACAAACCCAGAAAAATGATAGATGATATCTCTTGGTCAGGTATGCTAAAAAGAAAATGGTTAAAAAAAGATGAGTCTACAAAAGAAATAAAAAGATGAGAAATCTGATTATGCAATCATAAAGGATCATAATGGGTAAAAGGCATTTCAAACATTTGACCAGAAGAACTTCAATAAGGAGCTCTGAAATTATGGGTGAGTTTAATTTTCTAATATATACTTTTCTCTGTTTTCTAAAAATGTCCATTGTGACTCTGACTTTTGTAAGATAAAACCTCTCCCAGCTCCCAAGGATTTGTACAATAAAGCAAATGGATGGCAAGTAATTGAGAAGAATATTTAGAAGCTAGGAGAATTCTTTTAAAAGAAGTTGGGCTAAATATTTGTTGGAGATGAAGCATCCAGGAAAAAATGCTAAAGACAACAAAAGTTATTTTGGTTATGGTTCAGTGCAAGAACATGAGCAGGAAGAATGATGCACAAAGGTAATGGATGAAGCAAGGAAATTGGAATCTTTGAACCTTGTTTTGCTTCCATCTTGAAAAATGCAATTCAATTAGGACAAAGTACTACATAGACAATTAAGAAGTTAATGAAATAAACAAAAATTATTAAGAGAGCCCTTGATTTTTCTAAGTGAGTTTAACAGTTGCAAATCAATGAGGGTTGTGGTCAGGGACATGTAAAAACAAACAGTGTATAACCCTCTCCACCATTGGTATGCGACTGTAGGAACTTTATAGAGATTCTGCTCTTTAGATTTGGTAACCTATATCATAAAAGATAAGGGCGGCATCTGTGGCTCAAAGGAGTAGGGTGCTGGCCCCATATGCCGGAGGTGGCGGGTTCAAACCTAGCCCTGGCCAAAAACTGCAAAAAAAAAAGATGAAAGAGGATGGATTCGAGAAACTCTATATGAGGTTGATACTTGGCAAAAATCTCAAAATAAATATGGAAGATTTTTAGTACCTCAAAAAGAAAGCTCCAATTACTTGAAACTGGTATGGATTTACTAAATCAATTTATATCAACTTACTCCAATTTAGAAAATATGTAGGAGGATCAATGATGAAAATAGGAAAAAAAATAAGAAGTTAACTGATGACGCCATACTGAGCCTCAGAGTCAAAGCATTCTATAATAGACATACTCTTATTTGACAATGTAAACGTCACTTTCTTGGCATTATTATTACTAATATTGCTTAATATTTCAATGCAGTAATCATCTGTTTTCTTTTCTGAATGTATTTATCTTCGTTCATTCTTTATGTGGTTTTTGTTTCTAGTCCTTATCTTGAACATTGTTATTGTTATTAAATTTTAAGCCTTTTAAATTCTGCGAAGGCAAAAAGTAGAAACCTAATTAATACATGTATATGTAAAAATAAAAAAAAATTTAAAAATAGAAAAAAAAAAAGAAAATATGTAGGAGGATGCTGGGATTAAGAAATTCTGGAAGTCTTTCAAATTCATAGAAATAGTGTATGTTTTTTCAGCAAGAGGTTTAAAAAAGTTTTAAGTTAAAATTTCAAACAAATACAAGATGAAAATAATAGTATAATAAACCTCTATATATCTACTATCCCTCTTCAGCAACTATCAATAACCTGAGTATTTTTTTGTTTCATTTATCATGGTTGCTCACATTTTATTGTCAGTATTAGAATATTTTAAACAAATCCAGATATTATATATCACTTTACTTGTAAATACTTCAGAATAAGAAAGATGGATAGCAAATTCTTTCATGATATGCTTCAAGTTGAGATGGAGAAATAAAGATTGGATGAGAATGAACTAAGAGGATTGGTACTAGCATATATCATGGCCAAATCATGTTGATAAATGGTTTGAAATCCACCTTGAGTAAAGAAGATAGGGGAATATACCAAAAGGTTCTGTCCTTTGTTCTGTCTTATGTGGCATGTTTTATCAGTGATATAAATGGAAACTTAGAAAGCATGCTTAGCAAATGTGCCAACAATAAAAAGGTTTTAGTGAGAGACTGTAATGTATTTCATAAAAGAATCTAGGTTGTGTATAAGGCTGGAAAGTTGGGCTGAAACTGTAGGGTTGACATTTGAATGGTACACACTGGCTGAGATTCCTGACTCAGAGGTAGTTAACATGAAAAAGATCTGTTGAAAAAGATCAGACCACAGTTCTTATTATGAATGTCTAAAATGGCTAGTCATATTAAGCAGTGTTTATGAAAGTTTAGTTTCCAGATGAAGGGATGTAATCATTCTCTCATATTTTGCCATATTATCTTCAGTTCAGAGCAGTGTGTTTTGGGAGAGACATTAACAAACTGGAGGGCATCTAGTAGAGGTAATTGGGGTGACATAAAATCTGTAAATCAAGATATGTAAAGAATGGCTAATAGAACTGGGGCTTTTTAGCTTGGAGAACAGGAGACTTGAGGACTGGTTTCTATACTGGCCACCTTTGAGGATTTGGAAAAAAAAATTTTTTTAGCAAAAAGTAAACTCTAACTTGCCCTTTATCTTAAAGCTAGGATCAGTGCATGTAAGTTAGAATGAAACAAAAGTTGGGTTGAGATGAGAGCTTCCTAACAATTGCAGATACTTGGCAATGGCCTGGGCTATGTGGAAATGCACTTCTATTCCATCAGTGGAGAATTTTACTGCAGATGTTAAATACTCATCTTTCAAGAATTCTCTAGGAGCAGATTTGCCACTTGGAGGGATTTGGACTTGATCAGAGATTTGCAGCCTTGGATGTACATTAGAATCACGGGGTGAGGGGTATTAACAATGACCAATGTGTGGTCCCCACCCCTACAGATTCTTATGCAATTGCTGTGGACAGGGGAAAGTCCACAGATGATTCTCCTGTGCAGTCAGAGCTGGGAACTCTTGAATGAGTGAATTCTAAGTATCCTTTCAACTTTTGAGTTTTTTAGTTTGAAAAAGATAAATCCCATTCATTGAAGTGTTTAAAAGGCAGAATTGTGGAAAGCCTAAAGATGTTAGTGAAGTTAGGCACATACCTGAGTTCAGGGGAGAAAAGAGAATTGTTTAAGAGAGGGACTAAAAATGAGTAACTGTAAAGGTTAAAATGTCATGTTCACTCTAGCTGTTTAGTCCAATGACAGTGTCTTGCTTGCTTGCCCAGCATCTTGTCAGAGTACCGGTCTTGGGCTCAGTATGCTTTATTTGGGGTGCCTTGAAATTTCTTACTTCACTGGTCTCTCCTAACTCCAGCTGAAACCTCCTAAAGTGACTTTGAAGTTTGTTTCTTTGAAGAACTTCTTAGCAATTTACTCACTGCTATTTCAGTCTTCCACCCACTATTGTGTTAAACAATCCCGGTAGCAATTTTATTTACCTGACTAGGTTTAGGGATGGTGAACAAGATGTGCTCTTTAAAAACAGGCTAGCAGTGACTGTGAGAATTGCCTAATAAGGAATAGATCAGAAGCATGCTGCCCCCACATACAATCTCTTAGAAAAGGAGAAGTATTGATGGGATATGTTGCTTTGTTTACAAAAATAGCATAGGGAAATCCCTCTAAAATAATAGGGAAGAGACTCCCAGTGGTGCTTTAAATATAAGGGGTAAATTGAGTAGTCTTTACCCACTGTATCCCTAAGAGGCCTCACAACTGCCCTTCTCTCTTTCTCTCACATCAGCCATAACCTAGGGTGTAGTTATGTGCATAATGCGTTAAAGCAGTGGTGTTCAAAGTGTAGTCCCTGGACCACCAGCAGCAGCATCACCTGACAACTTGTTATAAATGCAGTTTCTTTGGCCTCGCCTCTCAGCCTTACTGGATCAGAAACTCTGAGGATGGAGTCCAGCAATGTGTGTTTTAACAAGCCTTCCAAGTAATTCTGATGCAGATTTATGGTTGAGAACTATAGAGAAACTATGTCTTTTAAAGGAGAAGTTGTCCAGGGCCTGCCTTCTGAAATAGGGCTGAACAGGAAAACTGTAAGCAGAAAAAACTTTAGCCTTAAATTGAGCCATGGTGGAGAATGGGCTTGACATTTACTTGGTAAGATAGTTCATGTGACAGGAGGAAAAACTAACAGAGTAACAACAAATAGAATCAGAATGACATAGTAGTTAATGTGAGTTATTCTTATCATTACACAATTAGAAAATCACTACTGAAATGATTGTCATTACTAATATATACCTACATAAAAAGGAATTGTATGATATGGAATTTTAATATGCTGTATTTAATTTCATCTGTGAAATATGAGTTGTTGCTAAAACATAATGTCTAGTACTTTCTTGTCATTCCTTAATTGAAGCTGTATGTTGACAGGAAAATAGAAACTCAGTGGATTTTCAAAAGATGATTTGGTTGCTATGTGTTTGTTTTGTTTTATTTTGTTAGAGTTCTGTGGTGAAGAATTACAAAGGCCAAAAATGTGAAAAAATGTCATATGGCTTAATGATCCTCTTAATCATAATCACATAGACCATAACAACTTCAATCATAACTACAGTTACTATTTATTGAGTGTCTACTCTGTGTAGATGGTGCCATGTGCTTGCTACTAGGCATAGAGTCATGGATAAGCAGACATGGTCTTTGCCCACCTAACCAATGGTTCCCAACTCTGGCTGCACGTTTGATACATCAAGGAGCCATTAAAAAATACCAGTGTCCAGGTCCCACCCCCAGGGATTCTAATTTAGATGGTTTGAGGTGGTACCCCAGAGTTGGTATTTTTACATAATTTTCCAGTGAATCTCATGTAAAGCCAGAAATAAGAAAGACTGGTCTGATAAAAAACCTATATCTATAGACAATTCATTGAAATATCTTTAAGTACTATGAAGAACCAATTGAGATTTCTGTGAAGGGCATCAGCTAGCATGGGGTTCCAGGGAGGGGTTTCTGAGGCATCCTGCAGGAAGTACCCCAAATGAAATCTGAAGGCTGAATAGAAAATAGCTACGTGGTAAGGGTAGGAGGACAGTGTTCCAAACAGAGCAAATACATTATGCTAGGGCCTTGTTCCAGGAACAGGATGGTAAAATAAGGGATGAAAAGGGGCAAGGAGTAAAGGAAACAAGGGGATATAAGAGCCTGGAGACCCAGAAAGACACCTGAATATGTAGGATTTATTGGCTGCATAAAGGATTTTGGGTTTTCTTGTTTTTTAAATTTTTTGAACTTTTGAGAGACAGCATCTCACTCTGTTGCCCAGGCTAAAATGCTGTGGTGTCATAGCTCACAGAAACACCAAATTCCTGGGCTCAAGCAATCCTTTTGTCTCAGCCTCCCAAGTAGCTAGGACTACAGGCATGCATCACAATATGCAGCTAATTTTTCTAATTTTTTTTTTTTTTAGTAGAGATGGTGTGTCATTCTTCTCAGACTGGTCTTGAAATTGAGTAATGGGTGAGTGGTGGAGCTATTCATTGAGCTGTCAATGTTCAGCTGTGGAAAGCTGGAGGAGAAAAAGATGTGGGGAAAGGGAGAAGCATGAATTCTGTTTGGGCAGAATAGGTTTAAAGTGCTTGTGAGGCATTCAAGCTGAAAGGTCAAGGAGGCAGCTGAAAGGTCAACAGTATATATGTATGGACTTAATGTAGAGAATTTCCCACATATTGACCATAACTGAGACCATGGGACCAAGTGGGATCACTCTAATCACTATTTTCATGCATTGCTCACTACATCATCACATCAACTTACCAAAGTAAGTGATATCTTTAAAATTTTAGTCTGGAAAATGAAAATTTAGAAAGGTTAAGTAACTTAGCTGAGCACGGTGGCTCATGCCTGTAATCCTAGCTACTTAGAAGGCCAAGTGGGAGGATTACTTGAGGCCAAGAATTTGAGACCTGTCTGGGCAACATAGTAATACTCTATCTCTAGAGGTGGAAAAAAGAAAGAGAGAGACAGAGAGAGAAAGAGGAAGGAAGGAAAGAAATTTTAAGTAACTTGTATACAGCCGGTAAGATTCCATTTCAGAAAGGAGATGCATTATTACCTAGACATACTGTTGTTGCTCCTTAATCAAAATGACTGATTCACAGCTACAATGTAGACTTAGCCATGTTTGCTCAGGCATGACCAGCTAAACAAGTATTTCCTTCCATTATAAACATGGCATTTGAGTCTATTATTCTTGGTAATTCTGTGAAAAAAATCCCATGGAATTTATGACTAAGTTCTGGGATACAGATTTTGGATTTACTGCCCAAACATCTGTCTCCTTACTTCCTACAAAACTAAGTTGCAAACTAAAGTTGAGGTTGCCTGGAAGATCACTAAAAATAATCAGAACCATAGTGTTGAGAAGTAAAAACACATTTGAAGTAGTAAAATAAATCCTGACCCTTTGTGATGGAAAATACACTCTGTACTAAAAATTTAAATTCAACTGACATATGGAACGTTCCTATAGGGCAGACCCTTTGTTGGGCTCTGGAAATGTACATCTTGTTTTCAAGGTACAGTAGAAGACTTGACACAGGTTAAATGCCATTATAGCATTATGGGAGAGATGGTATTTGGTTCAAAGGATGGTATTTGGTCCTAAAAAGGCTTTTTAGGAAGACTTTGTGGAAGCAATGATGCATAAAACTGATTATCCTGAGCATCAATTTCCTTATAAGGTAGAGTTAGGTAAAGAAGAAAGGAAAGAAGAATGTTGCAGGCAGAAGAAAGAAGAAAGAACATTTTATAAGGTATGAGCATGTGAAAAAGTAGGCCTCATTTAGAGACTAATACCTCAAATTATACCTGGATTATGTGGATAGATGGTTATCATGGCCTTACAATTATTCCTACAGGGTCTGGCTTTTGAGTGGCCTAGGCATCATTGATGGAAGTCATACTGGTAGGGCTAAGTAATGAGGTTTACGTATTTAGGATAACCATGTTAGCTTCAAAGTAGATGATGGGTTGGAAGGGGAGAGTCCTAAAGGTTGGGATGCCTCTATAGAAGCTATCATAGATATAGGGAAGAAATAAATAGAAATGAATGGATTTGAGGATACTTACTCCATAGAATCAACAAAGCTTGGAGTTTGGAGGGAGAAGAAGGAATCTAGGGAGACTGAGGGGAAGATGATGACATTTACTGAACAGGCAATGCAGAAAGATTAATTTAGAGAGGGGAAACTTAAATTTTAGACATGTTAAATTTGGCTATGGAATATCGAGTAGGTGACTAGTGTTATAAATCTAGAGCTCAAGACAAAGTCCTAGGCTGGAATTACAGATCAGAGAATCATGGCCATAAAGACTAGTGTTGCATCATAGAGATTAGGATGCCCCTGCTATGGAGATAAAGATGCTGTCCTTATAGAGATTAGGGAGTTGTCCTCATAGAGATTAAGGAGTCATCCCAATAGATATCAGGAAGCCATTCCCACAGAGAGTAGGGAGTTGTCACCATTCAGTTGGGTATGTATATATATATAAAATGAGGTTAACCAGGGTCCCAAGATGGAACACTACAGATCATTCATATTTAACATGTATAAGGCAAAATAGGAGGCCATAAAGTAGAGGTCATAGAAGCAGGATGGTTCTAAAACACTTGGTATCACAGGATGTCAAAAAGGAAAGAGTTCTACTTAAACTCAAGTAGTTCTACTTGAAGTCAAGCATCAAATTCTACAGGAAATGTAAATGTTGAAATGTGTCCATTAGATTTGGCATTAGGAAGTTGTTGATTAACATTTGTGTGAGTGGCTTTAGTGGAATAAGGGGGCAGAAACAAGATGCAGGGTATCAAGCAGGTGGAATTGTGTGTGTGTATAGGGGAGTGGAATTTAAAAGTGAACATAGTGTGAGGAGAAAAAAAGACAAGTTAGAGGAAGTCAAGTTATGAAAAATGGAGTGGCATGGATCAACTCTCAGGGGATGCTGGAGGTGGAGAACTGAAGGTGAAAGAAGTGGAATAAACCACTGCCATCAAAAGCTCTCAGAGAGAGGAAGTGATCTCACCCCACCCAATCCTGAGAGAACCGGTGGAGGGTAGATTCAATATTTTTTTTTGCTAGCTGTCCCATCTCTAAAGATGGGTCTCCCAAGTCATTCCCTGAGTCCAGTTCTAAGTAACAGAACTTTCCCAGAAAGTAGCATAAAATTTTCCTTGTTTGTATAAAGAATTCCAAATATTTTACCAGTTATTTCCCAATGTAATAATATAGATATAGATATGTGGTATCAGAGCTTTTGTTAAGGCAGAGATACTTTTTCCTCCATGTATAACATATTGTAATTCTAAAAGAGAAAAAAGCATGTAGAATTATTTACTATTGTCTGCATTGACCTTGCTTACATGACTGCACCCGTCCTATTTCTATGTGTCTGAATAAATGAGAAAGCAACTGCCTGGATATGAGCAAGAAGTACATGGATTGTGCTGCACATGTGGTTCCAGTGGTCTCCATATTGCCTCTGTATTCTTTAGAGAGCTGAGGTTGTGTAGAGACAATCTATTTTATCTGGAATAAAAAGGATAAGAATCCTGTGAAAAGTTGGGTATATAAGGCATAATACCTATTTATTAACAATGATTAACAACTAATTTTTTCACATTGTAAAAAAATTGACATGGCAAGATACTTTGGTGAACATGAAATCAGAGTGGGGAGAGTGAGTATGATTAACTTAGAGGGGGTATTATTTATCATTATGAGAAAAGCACTTTGAGGAAAATGGCGTATTTGAGTTCACAGGCCAAGGCACCTTCTTTCCCCAGAGCATGCTATGTATCATCTGTTACATATTGGTCTTATTGGTTTTGCTTTTGTAGGACATTTTTGTCTCCAAGGTCCCAAGACCTTTCTCTAATCCCTAAAAGAAATCTTAGGGACCCTTATATTGTTATTCTGAAGTATCAGTCATATCTGTTACATTCTTGATAGGAAAAGATGCTGATTGATTTAAGATTGAGTTCTTGCAGATGCTCTGTATTGATGGTTAAAGAGGGCCAGCTGGTTAGATACCAGATGACCTGCGACAGAGTTACCATGAACATTGATAAACTTGACCATATCTTACCTTGTAAGAGGACCGTTCTCTCTTGTACTGATCCTTAACACCAGATGTGCCTGAGGTAAGGTGCCAAATAGATCTATGAATCTACTCAAAGGTTGGCCCAGTAAGACCTTTTGATTCTACCCCAAACGTTCAGAAATGACACTGATCTGGAAAGTAAGAATGCGGAGGTGTCTGCTAGAATTAATCAGGTTAGCGATGGCTGGCAGGGTGCTAGAGAGGGGTGAGTCATCTAACAACTACCACAATCAAGATATAAAGTATTTCCATCACCTCTAAAAGTTCCCTTGTCTACCTTTGTAGTTAATCTCTATCCCCATCTTGAGATTTTGCCTAGCAATCTAATTTCTTTTCTTCGTTTTGCCTTTTCTAGAATATCATGTTAATGAAATTATATGGTATGTAGTCTTTGAAACTGGCTTCTTTCACTTAGCATAATGTTTTTGAGATTCGTCAATGTTGTTAGATTTATCAGTAGTTTATTCCTTTTTTATTACTGAGTAGAATTTCCACTGTATAGTTGTATCCCAGTCTGTGTACATTCAATAGTTGATGGACATTTGGATTATTTTGAATTTTTGGTGATTATGAATATAGCTATTAGAAATCTCACTCTTGTTGGTTTTATGGTAACTAAATACATTTAACTCTATAAGATACTGCCAAACACCTTTCCAAAGTAGTTGTGCCATTTTGAATCCCCAGCAGCAATATATAAGAGTTCTAGTTGCTCCACATCCTTATCAACATTTCATAAGGCCCAGTATTTTAAAAATTTTGGCCATTCTAATAAGTTTGTAGTGACTGTTAGGTATTTATCAGACATTTAAAAAACTTTGTATCCTGGTAAGTGATAAAAAGAATCTCAACATTTTTGTCATTTACATTTCTTTAAGGGTAATTAGAATACATTTAAAATGTTGGGAATATGTATTTCTTTTTCTTTGAATTGCTTATTAATATATTCTTTGCCCATTTTCACCAACTAACCATTAGGTGAGTTGATCATATTCTTAATGATTTTTATTATTATTTATTTAATTTACTTATTTTTTGTTCTTAATGATTTTTAGTGACTCATATATTTAGAGAAATCAACCATCTCATAGTTATTATAAACATTTTCCCTAGTTTTTCATTTTTTAAATTTTGTTTATAGCATATTTTTCTACAGTAATATTTTTATGTAGCTTCTGAATTTTATACTTCATGGGTACAAAATTATGGAGGAAGGAATGAGAGAATTTTTTAAATATAGACAATAGGGGAGTATAAGCCTAGACACCCTTGAGTCAGTTCACCCCACATAATAATGCATGGCCAGTACAGATTTTCTCAGTCTTTCTCACCATCTGCAAATAACCAAGATTTGTTGACAAATGCAGCTGCTCTGAGAAAGGGTAGAGTCCCCAGGGCAAAATTTTCTACTTTCAGCTGTGGAAAGAGATTCTGTTAGTGGAAGCAATGTGCTTATTTCAGAGACAGTCAATACACCAGATTGTTATGCCTTTTGGCTAGGACACAGGGAATTCCTGTCTGCATTCTCAGTGGCATCACTTTGCCGGAAACGACCCTCTTCCATGTCAATCCTACCCTTAAACATGCGATTTCACTCTGACCACAAAAGCCTATTATGCTCATTGCAATCTATGGGCAAAATAATTTAGGGGAGGCAAAAAAGGGTGTGGGTGAAGAGCGTGTGGATGGTATTTTGGGAGGAAGTAAGGAGAAGAGCAAGGGAAGGGGACTCCTTTGCTTCCTTATTCCCATACACAGAGCCTCTGTCGGCCTTTGATTTTTGCAGTCATTAACATTTTTAGAGTCAGGCACAACTAAGTTCAAAGTCAGTTATGGGCTGCTAGTCTGAGAGTGGCACACTGCATGCAGAGCCTGGGGTTAGCAAATCTGATTGGCAGAAAGAGATTGTTCTGGACCTCAATCTGTCTACTGCTTGTACCCAAAGTTGAGCCTCTGAGCCACTCAGTATCAGCCAGGCTGCTTTGTTAAGCACTCCTTTTCTAGTTAAAGAGCTGTGAACTGAGAAGAACTAGTTAATTAAAATTTCAAAAAGTAGACATAAAAGATCCTTCAAAAAAGTCAATAACTTCTTCTGCGGTCTGTGGTTTAAGAGATCAGTGGAATAAGACATGTGTTTTTTTTTTTTTTGTTTGTTTGTTTGTTTGTTTGTAGAGAAGGAGTCTCACTTTATCGCCCTCGGTAGAGTCCCTTGGTGTCACACAGCTCACAGCAACCTCTGACTCCTGGGCTTAGGCGATTCTCTTGCCTTAGCTTCCGAGTAGCTGGGACTACAGGTGCCCGCCACAACGCCCGGCTATTTTTCTGTTTTGCAGTTCGGTGAGGCCAGGTTTGAACCTGCCACCTTCGGCATATGGGGCCAGTGCCCTACTCGATGAGCCACAGGTGCCACCTTTTTGTCTTGTTTTTGAGACAGAGCCTCAAGCTGTCACCCTGGGTAGAGTGCCATGGTATCACAGGTGACAGCAACCTCCAACTCCTGGGCTCAAGCGAGTCTCCTGCCTCCGCCTCCCAAGTAGCTGGGACTACAGGTGCCTGCCACAATGCCTGGCTATTTTTTGGTTGTAATTGTCCTTGTTGTTTGGCGGGCCCAGGCTGGATTCGAACCTGCTAGCTCAGGTGTATGTGGCTGGCACCTTAGCCGCTTGAGCCACAGGCGCTGAGCCAGGACATGTGTTTTTTACTCTTATTATCTTGTTTCTGCTCTCTTTCTATTCCCTCTTGTTCCTTGGTGCTATCTTCTTGCCTATGTCTTCCAACCCAGTGTCTGTCCTATCTTATTTTACCTCCCTCTCCTTTGCCTTTTAGCTAGCTAGTCATCTTTGAGGCCTTGTAATTCATCTTTAGTGTTTGTGTTTTTATTGTCATTTGTACTGACTTCAGGGGCAGTACAAACACAGGCAGGAAAAACTCTACTAAATTAAATGGCTTTATCCTAGAACTCCACCTTGGATTGATTAATTGGAGAGATATACAGAGGTATGAACTAGAATAAGACTTTTCTATTTGGGGTGGTGCCTGTGGCTCAAGGAGTAGGGTGCCGGCCCCATATACCGGAGGTGGTGGGTTCAAACCTGGCCCCAGACAAAAACTGCAACAAAAAAAGAGAACTTTCTATTTGAGTAGAATTTTGGACAAATTCTTTTGTATTGGGTTAGCTGAGAACTAATGAAGCTGAGTAATTTCTACACATTTCTAACGTAGGGCAGAGATTGAAGGAATAGGTGTTGAGTTGAGAGACTTTGTTCAAATACCTCCTCTGCCTTTTCTAAGATGTACTACGTTGGGCAAGAATCACAGTCTCAGGCTTCTGTCAGTTAACTATAAGCTTGTATTAGGGATCAAAGACTAGTGAGAACAGTCCACACAACCTCTCCAGCCAAATCTTTAATATCAGTGACTTTTTATTTCTAGCTCCCACATACAGTATTAATTAGTACCATGCTTCAGGTACTTTATAAGCCTCAGTTGTGTGGTGTAGGGTACGGTGGTGGTTAAAAGCCTGGACTCTTGGGCCAGAATGCCTAGCCCAATATTTATATCTGTATAGCACTGGGCAAGTTACTTAACCTATCTGTGTCTGTTTCCTCATCCGTAAGATAAAAATAACAATGATAATAATAGGCCTGTGAATGTGACCTTATTTGGAAATACAGTAGAGTAGATGCCAATATAATTAAGTTAAGGATCTTGAGATGAAACCATCCTGGATTTAGAGTAGCCCCCAAATCTAGTGGTGTCCTTGTAAGAGAAAGAAGGAAATTTCATAATTTGACACACAGAGACACAGGGGAAAAGGTCATGTGATGAGAGAGGCAGAAATTGAAGTGAAGTAGTCAGAAGCCAGGGGATGCCAAGAGCCATCAGAAACTAGAAAATCCAAGAAAGGAATTTCCCAGTGCCAATGAAGGCATGGCCTGGCCAACACCTTGATTTTTGCACTATGAAAGAATAAGTTGTTTTAAGCCCTCAATTCTGTAGTTATTTGTCATGGTAGCCCTAGAAAACTGATACAGATTTTATACAGATGATAATAATGGTACATCTACCTCATAGGATTGTATTGAGGGTTAAATTAATGGCTATATTTAAGGTACTAATAGTAGAATCTGGGATATAGTAAGAGCTCTTCAAGCCTATTAGGTATTGTTAGCTCATTGAAACTTACATAGCAACTCTGTGAAGTAGGTACTATTATGACTCCCATTCTAAACATGAGGATGTGGAGTTTTAAAGAGACTAAGCAAAGGTAAGTGTCTGGACTTTGCTCTTCCTTGAACTATGCCCTGCAAGTCTGTGGAGTTTGGCTTTCTGCTGATGGATCCTGGTAACTATTGGCGTGGTGACCTTTACTGATGATGTTCTCTTGGAAAAGACTCTTCAGTATTGAGCCATCAAAAAGTCCAGAAGGTATTGAGATGACCACCTCATCTGATTGTGCTTACTCTTTTTGGATGCATCTGCCTAGCCCTGTTTTGGCACAAGCTCTGTTCTGATGGAATAGACTCTGTCCATACCTGGCCATGTGGTCTAATGTCATTGGAGTAGCCTCAATACCTCACCACCAAGAGGCAGGGGTAGGCTGCCCTAAAAGGCTACAACCCTCCTTCTCCAGAGACCTTAGCTTCCCTGATGATTTTTTATTCACCCGTAAGATTCTGGACATAGATTATACATATGACTTGAGGCATAAGTGAGATCACTCAGAATAAGGCAAAGCCCTCACTAGAACCTTCAAGGCCTTTCAAGCAAGTTGCCTCATATCCCCTCTGACCATCTCTTATTACTCTCCCCTCATCACTCTTTCCACCACACGGGCCTCCTGGCCAGGCATTGCCCCACCTCAGGGCTTTTCCATGTGCAGTTCCAGGTGCCTGAAGTGCTCTTGACTCAGAGAGCTCTTGACTCTCTCTCCAACAACTATAGAACTCCCAAACTTAAATGCTTCAGACTATTAAATGTCTAGAGCAGTGATTTTCAGCTGTGTGCTGGAGTGCTATGAAAGGATCTTAGGTGTGTAGTGAAAAATTTTAAAGATCCTTAATTAAATTATTATTATTATTATAATTATTATTTTTCTTTTTTTTTGAGGCAGAGCCTCAAGCTGTTGCCCTGGGTAGAGTGCCGTGGCATCACAGCTCACAGCAACCTACAACTCCTGGGCTCAAGCGGTTCTCCTGCCTCCACCTCCCAAGTAGCTGGGACTACAGGCGCCTGCCACAATGCCCAGCTATTTTTTGTTGCAGCCATGATTGTTGTTTGGTGGGCCGGGGCTGGATTCGAACCTGCCAGCTCAGGTGTATGTGGCTGGTGCCTTAGCCGCTTGAGCCAGAGGTGCTGAGCCAATTGAATTATTTTTGAAAGAAGTTAAAAGCACAGTAAGAATATTCTTTTTTTTATCAACATAATTTAAGTGCGGCGCAGAAGTTTAACTGTAGGTTCAAGTGTGCCATGAGATGAAAAAGGTTGAAAAACACTGGTCTACAGGTAGATAACATATGAAGAAAGGACTACTAGAATAATTGAAGTTTGATGAGTATGAAGGGGAACATGGCATCTTAGCTTGATTTTGAAGAAAACAAGGAAAAAGACTTAGAAGAGAATGAGGGGATTGGAATTCACGTTGAAAAAATGGAAAAAGGCTCGGCGCTGGACCCACACCTCTCACCATTAACTAAGGTAGACTCTCACTGGATTAGAGATTTAAACTTAAGACATGAAACTTAAGAAAAAAGTTCAGGGGAAACTCTTGAAGGAATTGGCTTGGGTGAATATTTTATGAGGAGGACTCCCCAGGCAATTGAAGCAGTATCAAAAATACACTACTGGGAACTGATCAAACTAAAAAGCTTCTGTACAGCCAAGAACATAGTAAGTACAGCAAGCAGACAGCCCTCAGAATGGGAGAAAATATTTTCAGGTTATGCCTCTGACAAAGGTTTAATAACCAGAATCCACAGAGAACTCAAACATACTAGCAAGAAAAGAACAAGTGATCCCATCTCAGGGTGGGCAAAGGACTTGAAGAGAAACTTCTCCAAAGAAGACAGGTGCACGG
>CAUYRH010112231.1:0-25088 GCA_963574655.1 Perodicticus potto
GCACCTATGGTTCAGCGGGCTAAGGCACCAGCCACATACACCTGAGCTGGCGGGTTCGAATCCAGCCCGGGCCCGCCAAACAACAATGACGGCTGCAACCAAAAAATGGCCGGGCATTGTGGCGGGCGCCTGTAGTCCCAGCTACTTGAGAGGCAGAGGCAGGAGACTGGCTTAAGCCCAGGAATTAGAAGTTGCTGTGAGCTATGATGCCACGACAGTCTACCCAGGGCGACAGCTTGAGGCTCTGTCTCAAAAAAAAAAAAAAAGAAAGAAAAAATACTCATCATCCTTAATCATCAGAGAAATGCAAATCAAAACCACTTTTAGATATCATCTAACTCCAGTAAGATTAACCCACATCACAAAATCCCAAAACTACAGATGTTGGCGTGAATGTGGAGAAAGGGGAACACTTCTACACTGCTGGTGGGAATGCAAACTAATACGTTCCTTTTGGAAAAATGTTTGGAGATCACTTAGGGATCTAAAAATAGACCTGCCTAAGGGTGCCTATGCCTCAGCGAGTAGGGCGCTGGCCCCATATACTGAGGGTGGCAGGTTCAAACCCAGCCCAGGCCGAATTGCAAAGAAAAAACAAAAAAAAATAAATAAATAAAAAATAAAAAATAAATAAAAGTAGACCTGCCATTCGATCCTTCAATTCCTCTACTAGGTATATATCACTTTATAACAGAGATATTTGCACCAGAATGTTTATCGCAGCCCAATTCATAATTGCTAAGTCGTGGAAGAAACCCAAGTGCCCATCAACCCATGAATGGATTAATAAATTGTGGTATATGTACACCATGGGATATTATGCAACTTTAAAACATGATGGAGACTTTACCTCTTTTATGTTAACATGGATGGAACTGAATCATATTCTTCTTAGCAAAGTATCTCAAGAATGGAAGAAAAAGTATCCAATGTACTCAGCCCTACCATGAAATCAATTTATAAGCACCCACACTTCCATATGAAAGCTATAACCCAACTACAGCCCAAGATAAAGGGGAAAGGGGGGGGAAGGGAGGAGAGGGTGGAGGATGGGTGAAGGGAGGATAATTGGTGGAACCACCCCTATGGTGCATTTTACAAGGATAGATGTTAAATCTACTAAGTGTAGAATATAAATGTCTTAACACAATAACTAAGAAAATGTGGTGAAGGCTATGTTAACCAGTTTGATGAAAGTATTTCAAAATGTGTGTAAAACCAGCCCATTGCACCCCATAATTGCATTCATGTACACAGTTATGACTTAAGAAAAAAAAAGATATAATTGCTTCAAGAACAACCAAATTTACTTTATCCATCAACTTATTTCTATCCCTGAAATATTTTTATAGTCATTTTTTTGAAGAGCAGGCCTCAACAGGATACAAATTGTTAACTTTCACAAGGGAAGAGGCCTAAACAAGCCAAGTCAATCATTTTTGGAATGAATGCTTCATAAAATTTTTTAAAAGGTCAGGTAATTATTACTAAACTGTATTCAAAATCATTAGACACCAAACTGTTAGCTGAGTCAGTAGCTGGTTTCCCAGAAAAGGCTTTAATCTCATTATAACTTATCAGAAAATGGTTTAAGGCTTTTAATCAGGAAGGTATATTTTTCCCAAAAGGAGATTCTGCCTCCAGTTTGAACCAATTTTTCTTTATCACAGTATTAGTTTCCCCCTACCTAGCTGAAAATTGGCAATGTAAGTTCTTTTGTGGGTTGTGTGTGTGTGTGTGTGTTTTTCCTTTGAGATAGTCTCAATTTGTCATACCTGGTAGAGTGCCATGGGGTGGCGTGGTGTCATAACTCACAGCAATCTCAAATTCTTGGGCTCAATTGATCAGCCTCAGCTTCCTGAATAGCTGGAACTTCAGGCTTCCACCACAACACCCCGCTATTCTTTTAGAGACGGGGTCTCACTCTTGCTCAGGCTGGTCTTGAACTCCTGAGCTCAAGCAATCCAAACACCTTGGCCTCCCAGAGTGTTGGGATTACAGACATAAGCCACCACACCCAGACAGGAATGGGTACTTGTTAAATCCAGTTTGGACTCTCTGAGATTGGTGAGTATTTAAACCTAATTAGTTCTTTTGCAGGATCCCTGATTGGGGAGACTCACAGCTTTACTCCACCAAGAATTCCTGATTGGTGGTCCCTTGATATGCAATGCCTGTACTCAACACAGCCCACCCCAGCGTCTATATTAAATTGGTGGTTGTATACTTCTAACCTTTTTTGTGCTGAGAGAGACTAGCCCCTAGCAAAAGGCCATCTTGGTGAGATCCATTCTAAATCAACCATGGGACCAGCTCCCTCCCTGCCACACATCTAGCTGTGGGGACTCAGATCTCTGCAGTACCATTGACAAAGGTCACAGATTGCTCTGAATTCTGCTTCCTCTCATTGCGGAGCTTGGCAGGGGTTATTCAGGCATTTGCAGATACAGCCTTCCTCTTCACTTTCCTCAGGTGTGGGTCAACTACCTTTGGCTCCAAGGAGTAAATATCAAGTTCTCTCTCTTTTTTTCTTTTTTCTTTTCTTTTATTTTTTTTATTAAATCATAAACACATAGATCATGTATACATTAATGCATTTATGGGTACAATGTGCTGATTTCATGTAGAATTAGGAATGCTTACATCACCCTGGTTAATATATACCTCATCTCATTTACTCAATTCTTGTGTTAAGACATTTACACTCTATACTAATAGATAACGTGTACCCTTGCATTATGCACCATAGGTGTGATACCGCCATTCACCCTCCCTTGATCTGACCCCTTCTCTCCCCTCCCATCCCCCCTACTTCCTCTTTCATCTTGGGTCATAGTTGTGATCTATTCTTCACGTGAAAGTGTGAGTGGGCTCGGCACCTGTGGCTCAACAGGCTAAGGTGCCAGCCATGTACACCTGAACTGATGGGTTCGAATCCAGCCTGGGCCCGCCAATCAACAATGATGGCTGCAACCAAAAAATAGCCAGACATTGTGGCAGGCGCCTGTAGACCCAGCTACTTGGGAGGTGGAGGCAGGAGACTTGCTTGAGCTCAGGAATTGGAGGTTGTTGTGAGCTGTGATGCCACAGCATTCTATCCAGGGTGACAGCTTGAGGCTCTGTCTCAAAAAAAAAAATAAATAAAATAAATAAAAAGAATTCATTTTCATTCTGTAAAATACCTGACTAGTAATCCTATCAAGGTCATCAGAAATGAAGTTTGAAAAGCACCTAAGAGAAACCTAAGGAGACCTGATGACTACATGCAATGTCCCTCAATGGGACCCTGGAACAGAAAGAGAACTTTAGGTAAAAACAGAGGAAATTCGAATAAAGTATGGACTTTGATTCATAATAAGGTATCACTATTGGTTCACTAACTGTGACAAATGTACCCTTTATCATTCATAATGGTACAAGTGTACCATTAATGACTATTAAGGTATTACTAATAGAATATATATAAATAAAAATATATTTTAAAAAAGATATTTCTAATACATGTATAGGAGAAACCGGGCATGGATATGGGAACTCTACAGTTTTCACAATAATTTTGTAATTCTAAAATTGTTCTAAAATTAAAAGTCTACCTTTGAAAAGTTCACTTTAATACCCTGTTATATATTTTCATAATAACATTTCAAAATAATTTCTCATTGTAATGCATGAGCAGAATCACTACATCAGTATATGAACACATAATTTAAATTTTTAGACAATTCCTAAGTCACGCTCAGGCAAAGATAGCCCCAAACAGCTGACTAGCAAAACACTAAAACAGAACTTCACTGGCAGAAGGAAGCACAAATAGATATTTAAATACACTAAAACCTGGCGGCGCCTGTAGCTCAGTGAGTAGGGCGCTGGCCCCATATACCAAAAGTGGTGGGTTCAAACCTGGCCTTGGCCAAACTGCAAAACAGAAAAACAGCCGGGCGTTGTGACAGGCGCCTGTAGTCCCAGCTTCTTGGGAGGCTGAGGCAAGAGAATCGCCTAAGCCCTGGAGTTGGAGGTTGCTGTGAGCTGTGTGACTCCACGGCACTCTACCCAGGGCAATAAAGTGAGACTCTGTTTCTACAAAAAATAAAATAAATAAATAAATAAATACACTAAAACCTTTGTTAATGAAGAGAATGTATTACAGGAACATGGTTCATTTCCAGAGGAAGAAGTAAATAAAATGCAAAGAATATATCTAAAAACAAGAAAACAGTGTGGAAAATTAGCACTGAGTGCTTTAGAAAGCATGAAATATGCATCTGTAAGTACTGAGTAAGGGAAGGGTAAAGTTAAGATTAGGTAAGGAGGCTACTGATCATAGAGACTGCTGCTTGGACATATCAAGGAGGCAACACATGGCAAAGCCAGGTTTTGAACAAAGCCAGACTCTGGTTTATAGCACCAAGTTAGAGAAAGGGAGAAATGACCAGACACCAAGGAGGTAACATAGGCTCTTCCCTTCCTAACACCACCAAACATGGACTTAAGCCAGTATGGGGTTTGCTTTTCCTATGGAAGCAAGAAGCCTATCTGGAGAAGACATCCTTTCTGATTTCACCTTAATTCATACACACACAAACACACACACACACACACACACACACACACACACAAGTACTCCCTAAATTGCAGGAAGCAGATTTACCATCAGGTCTGGGCTAGTGTGACTCCAAGGGTCCTCTGATGTTTAAAATATCTCACCTATTTCATGATGTCCTTGGTGGAACAGTGGATTGGTACACACATGCATTTCCATCTCTTTCCAGCTTGCCTTCCTGTTCTGTAGGGTTAGGAAGTTCAAAGCTACAACCCCTAGACATTCTTGCAATGAAGATTCTTCATGTGATAGTTTCCACCAGCAGATGACCAAGGCAGACGTGGAGGGAGAGCATGAGCGAGGCAGAGACCATCTGCCGTGGGTTCTGTGATAAGCGCTGTTATGGAGGAGTTTAGCTCTTTTGTGGCATTGTTACCTGAAGTCACCATGACTGCCATTGGCTTCTGAGGCACCAAGATGCAGGGTGCTTAGAGTGGCAGCTTTCTGGTTGTATAAGTTCACAGACAATGGAAGGTTCCGAAGGAGGCGTGGAGGCATGAATCCGGCATCTTCCCAATGCAGCCAAAGGTTTCCTGAGTGCAGAATCAGTAGCTCTCTTGATGGCCCAGTGCCACAATGAGAGTGGATCTGAAACCTCAGCCTCAAAGTGGTTCTCAACCCTGGCTGCACCGGGGAGCTTATTAATTAGATGCACACACATGTTCAAAGGTTTCGATTCATACGTCTGCAATGGATTCCAGAATCAATATTCTTAAAAAGCAATCCAGATGCTAGGTTGAGAGCCAGTGACCCAGAGCCCCTTCTCTAGCCTTCCCAACAACTTCATAAGCTACTTAATACAATATTATATCCATTTCTGCTTAAACTGTGTAGAATGGATTATTTTTTCTGTAACTGAACTTGACCAATGCAAAGCCTGGGGCATCGTCACAATAGGAGTAGAACAAAGGCGAAGCAGAATGAAAGTTCAAACATGCCACCCCTTCCTGTCAATAAAGGAGCATTATAATTTTCAATATCTAAAAAAAAGAATAAATAAAGATTATAAGAAAAAAATACATGCTAAGAATGGTAACAAAACTAAGCCTAGAGTTTTTGAAAAATTAATTGTTATTGGAATTAGGGGACAAATAAAGACTTAGGTAACCTATATTCTGTGTATTAGTTATATCCTATTTATTTTTTTTATTTACTTTATTTTCAGATGTACTGTTTTATTTCAAAAAATATTAATAAAATAATAACATTAAAAAGAACCCTTCCAGTGTTCTGATTGTTAAACAAGTTGTAATTTCTGGTCTGTTGCTGCCACCTACCAAAAATCTAAGGCAAGGCAGCTTGGACAGGATGGTGTCACCTAAATTGTCTCTCATTTCCAGTGTTACACTTCTGAAACATTTTTAGGTACATGTTCAACCCTTAGATGACAAGCAGATTAAGTGCTATTGGTCTCTTTACTCAACAGATGACTTAAAGTATCTAGACTATGAATCAGATATAGATGTTATGGAAAAAACAAAATTTACAAGGTACATTCAATAAACGTTGGTTGAACTCCTACTATCTTAGGTTTTATGATTCACAGTATGTTCATATGCTACACACTTTAAAATTAGCCATTTTTAAAGACCATATGTCTCAGACATATTTTGTTATGTAAATAGATGGTTTTTACCAGGACATAGAAAACTTTTTACAAGATGGAAAGATTTCATCTAGAATTCTTTATCTTTACTTTTTGTTTATAAAATCTTATCTTAACTAGGTTGATAATGAGGATAAATGTGGTCGAGTTTCAATAATTCAGCACTTAAAACATATTTTGCTAATTGGATATATGTGATTTTCTTTTGAGTTTATGACTAGTACATTAACTTGTATTTGCAATGGCATTTTATGATTATTAAGACACTTTTATATACTAGTTCCCACTTGATATTCATAGTAACCCCACAAATTAAGAAGGGCAGATACTATCTATATTTTTGAGACAGGATTTCTCTCTGTCACTTAGGCTAGAGGGGAGGGGTGTAATAATCACAGCCCACTGCGACTGCAACCTCCCAGGTGGTTGGTTTATGGGAGACTCCTGCCCCAACCTCTCAAGTAGCTAGGACTACAGGCGTGTTCCAGCATGCCCAGCTACTTTATTTATGGAAATGAGGGTCTTTCTATGTTGCCCAGGATGGTCTCAAACATCTGGACTCAACCTATCTCCCATCCCAGCCTACCAAAGTGCTGGGATTACATGCATGAGCTACCAGGCCAGCCCACTGTCTCTACTTTAGACAAAGAAATCATCTTAGGACATTTAAGGGGTTTCCCAAGATCACCTCAAAAATAGAGCCTCATCTAGAACCTATCATTTTGTGGTATAATTCAGATTTCTTTCCACTACATCACACTGCCTACAGGCAGTCCTTAACTCATGCATTCAGCAAATGCTTATTGAGTGCCTAGAGTGTGCCTTGTGTAGATATCTTATTTAGAGACAGGGCGGGTTAGGGCATAGAGAGTGTCAGGGAAGCCCTCTGAGGAAGTGCTCTCTGAAAGACAGGTAAGAATGAGCTGAGAGGAGAGGTGGGAGGACTTAATTCAGGCCGAGGGGATAGCATGGAGAAAGCCCAAGTTTCCCAAAGAAGACAAATTGAAAGAAGCCCAGTGTGGCTGATGCATTATGAAAATGTGTGAAGGTGGCATTCAACATGGCACCATCCAGGCAAGGAGAACCCACATTATGCCTGGCCTGGTAAAGGGTCTAGTTTCTGCTCTGAGTAGAGTGGGAAGATGATGGGTGCCCAAAATCTACACTCCAAGCTGCAAATCAGAAAATTTACTCAATACTTTACAACAAAATGGTATTCAAACAATATCCTAATATTTCCCAAAAAATTCCTTCCAGAAACAACTAGATAATATGCCAAAAACTGTGTAAACTTCAAAGGGATTACTCGAATTATGCACCATGCCTTGGCCTGGCATGTTACACTGTGTATGCAAATATCCTCCAAGATCTACCAGACCTCACTTTTCATGTAATGTCTTCTCAGCCCCTTTTGTCTAGTTGTACAATATATTCATTTAAAGAGCATTCCTCCCACCTCCAGACATTTTCATTTAATTAATATGAGGTTGTGCCAGACATTGGCATTTTTTTAAAAGCCTCTCCAGGCTCAGTGCCTGTGGCTCAAGCGGCTAAGGCGCCAGCCACATATACCTGAGCTGGCAGGTTCAATCCTGCCCTCTGGGCCCGCCAAACAACAATGATGGCTGCAAGCAAAAACTAGCCAGGTGTTGTGGTGGACACCTGAAGTCCCAGATACTTGGGAGGTGGAGGCAGAAGAATCACTTGAGCCCAGGAGTTGGAGGTTGCTGTGAGCTGTGATGCCATGCACTCTACCCAGGGTGACAGCTTGAGGCTCTGTCTCATAAAAAAAAAAAAAAAGGCCTCTCTGGTAGTTCTAATGTTAGACTGAGAGTTATTAATCGAAGGGATTGTAATAAATGACTTTCATGGAATACTTTATCTTTTTCAAAGTGGGTTTTATAAAGTATAGTATATCCAGACGAAAATAAGACTAAAACCATGGTCTACAAGATGACTGTTTATCTTGATTTATTATCTAACAGTTTTGGATAATCTAACCACTTCAAAAATTACCTGTATAACAATGCCTATGAATATTTTTTATGAAGAGAATTGGAAGGACTTGTGGAGTTTGACTAAGCTCACTCTTTTTCTTATACATTAATTAAAAAAAAACAAAATATATATATATATATGATACACTACCAAAGGCACATAATAGGGGGTTCTGATAACAATTTCCAGTTCTTTCTCATGAAGGAATTTATGAATTCCTTGCTCATGATAACCAAACGAATTTTCTTTTCTCATTCCATCTCAATTCTGTTCTCCAAGATTGCTGGTCTTCACCCACGTGTCCAGGCACTTTTGCCCCACCCCAGACTTCATGAGGCTACATCTTGTGTCACAACCCTAATTCTACATGCAGAAAGGTTTTAATCTGGGTATTTAGAACTGCTCTAAGTTCAAACTCTTCATCGCCAACAGCAGCTGACCCCACAGTTATAGTTCGGGAAATGCTGGCTGCTGGTGCTCTTGCTCAACATGGAGTTGGCTTTGATGCGTTTAGCCTGTCCCTGTATCCTCCCTCTAACCTGCAGGTTCTGATGAGCATCTGTGTTCTCTGTAGCTGTAGGCGTTTCCTCTGCCTGCTGCATGCCCTGGCTGCCTGGGGGCAAGGAGTGGGGAAGGGGTTTATTCTGCTCTATTTGGCACGAAGAGCAAGGTCAAGCTTCAAATGAATCATTCATGGTCCTCCCTACTCCCTATGGGATACCATTGAAAAGCCTCTGAAATTTAAACCTCAGAGCATTAGTCTTGATATTTCCTATCCATTAGCTTGAGGTCTGTACTTTGAAATAAATCAGTCTTAATCCATAGTCATAAACACATTATAACGATAGGGAAAAAAGGGATGGTCCATTTTACAGATGAGGAAACTGGACCACAGAAGTTAAATCAGAGTAACTAAGTCATAAAACTGTTTAGTGTTAGACTGAGGATGAATAAAAGCATAACATTTATTTTATGGATCTAGGTATAATTTAAAATTGTATGGCTCAGCACCCATAGCACAGTGGTTACAGCACCAGCCACATACACCAAAAGTGGTGGGTTCGAACCTGGCCTGAGCCAGCTAAACAACAAAGACAACTGCAACAGAAAATAGCCAGGCGTTGTGGTGGACGCCTGTAGCCCCAGCTACTTGGGAGGCTGAGGCAAGAGAATCACTTAAGCCCATGAGTTTGAGGTTGCTGTGAGCTATGATGCCACAGCACTCCACCAAGGGCCACATAGTGAGACTTTGTCTCAAAAAATAAATAAATAAATAAATAAAATTGTATGCTCAGGTAGAAAGGTACATAACAAAGATAAGAAACAAATGACTGACTGGAACCTATGGCTCATACCTGCAATCTCAACACTTTGGGAGGCCGAAGCAGGAGGATCACTGGAGGCCAACAGTTCCTGACCAGTCTGAGCAACACAAGCCTGTCTCCACAAAAAATTTAAAAATTTGCTTGGCATGGTGTTGTGCACATGCAGTCCCAGCTACTCTGGAGGCTGAGGCAGGAGGTTCACCTGAGCTCAGGAGTTTGATTCCAGCATAAGCAAGAGCAAGACCCAGTCTCTACTAAAAATAGAAAACTTATCAAGGTGCAGTGGTGGGTATCCATAGCCACAGCTACTCAGGAGGCTGAGGCAGGGGTGGGGTGGGGGGGTCGCTGGAGCTCACAAGGTTGAGATGGCAGTGAGCTGTGATGATGCCGCGGCACTCTAGCTCAGTGGCCCAGGCAGCAGAGAAAAAAGGGAAGGAAGGAAGGTGAGGAAAGGGAAGGAGGGAGGGCGAAAGGGAGGGGGCGGAAGGGAGGGAGTGAGGAAGGAACAAAGGGAGATAGAAAAAGATTAAGATCAGAGTTGAGTTATTAGGAAGTGTTAGGAGTCAATAAAAATACTGACAGGGGCTCGGCGCCTGTGGCTCAATGGGCTAAGGCGCCAGCCACGTACACCTGAGCTGGCGAGTTCGAATCCAGCCCGGGCCCACCAAACAACAATGACGGCTGCAACCAAAAAAATGGCCGGGCGTTGTGGCGGGCGCCTGTAGTCCCAGCTACTTGGGAGGCGGAGGCAGGAGACTCGCTTGAGCCCAGGAATTGGAGGTTGCTGTGAGCTGTGATGCCATGGCACTCTACCCAGGGTGACAGCTTGAGGCTCTGTCTAAAAAAAAAAAAAGAATTATTGAGCCTAAGAGTCTTGGGGAATCTCCAACTTGCATTTGGTGTTAGCAGTAAGGTTTATTTGGGGACTCTGAACTCTGCATAAACACTTAAGTATTTAGAGCAGCAGTTCTCAACCTGTGGGTCACGATCCCCCTTTTTGTTGTTTTTGCAGTTTTTGACCAGGGTGGGTTTGAACCCACCACCTCCGGTGTATGGGGCTGGTGCCCGACTCCTTTGAGCCACAGGCGCCTCCCAGGTCATGACCCCCTTTTAACAATGAAAATACATTCTGGCATTAGGAAGGTTGAGAACCACTGATTTAGAGAGAAAGGACCATAGTGTATGTAAATTACCCTCAAGTAGTTTAGACAAAATATGGACATACATATATTTTCATATACACATAAATAAATCTGGAGACAGAACACGAATGCAAATATAAGGCAAACGGGGTAAAATGTTACTAGCAGTGAATCAAGGTACAAAGCGATGTGGGTGTTCTTGTTCTTTTACTTTTGCAAATTTACTGTAAGTTTAAAGTTATTTACAAATACATTGTTAAAGAAAAAAAACAAAAATGCCTCCAAAATGTCAAGATAAGGCCAGGCATGGTTGCTCATGCCTATAACCCTAGTACTCTGGGAGGCCAAGGTAAGTGGATTGCCTGAGCTCAGGAATTGGAGACCAGCCTGAGCAAGATCGAGATCCCCATCTCTACAAAGAATAGAAAAACTAGCCAGCGTAGTGTTGGGTGCTTTTAGTCCTAAAGTCCCAGCTACTTGGGAGGCAGAGGCAAGAGGATTGCTTGAGCACAAGAGTTTAAGGTTAATGAACTATGATGCCATGGTAGTCTACCTAGGGTGACAGAATGAGACTCTGTTTTAAATAAACAAATCTAAAAAACAAAAAGTCAAGGTGTTTTGTTTTTTTTTTTTGAGACAGAGTCTCACTTTGTCACCCTTGGTAGAGTGTTGTGGCATCATAGCCCATAGCAACCTCAAATTCTTGGGCTCTAGTGATTCTCTTGCCTCAGCCTTCTAAGTAGCTGGGACTTTAAGGGCTTGCCACAATACCTGGATATTTTTATAGATAGGGGTCTCAATCTTGCTCAGAGCTGGTCTTGAACTTGTGAGCTCAGGCAAACCACTCACCTTGGCCTCCCAGAGCATTAGGGTTACTGCCATAAGCCACTGCGCCCAGCAAAAAGTCAAGTTAATGAACAGTTATTGGGGCCTTGAAAAACAAAAGAGCTGGAGGTAGGGCATGGTGGTTCACACCTGTAATCCCAGAACCTTGGGAAGGTGAGGTGGGAAAATTAATTGAGGCCAGGAGTTCAAGACAAGCCTGGGAAACAGTGAGCTCCTATCCTCACAAAAATAGTGGCATGTGTCTGTAATCCTAGCTACTCAGGAGGCTGAGGGCAGAAGGATCACTTGAGCCAGGAAGTCAAGGTTACAGGAGCTATGATGGCATTCCTCCAGCCTAGAAGACAGAATAAAACCTTTTCTTTTTCTTTCTTTCTTACTTTTTTTTTTTTTTGAGACCTTTTCTTTAAAAAAACAAAAAAGGCTCAGTGCCTGTGGCTCAAAGCAGCTAAGGCGCCAGCCACATACACCTGAGCTGGCGGGTTTGAATCCAGCCCGGGCCCACCAAACAACAATGATTTGGCTGCAAAAAGAAAAAAAAAAATAGCCGGGCGTTGTGGTGGGTGTCTGTAGTCCCAGCTATGTGGGAGGGAGAAGCAGGAATCACTTGAGCCCAAGAGTTAGAGGTTGCTGTGAGCTGTGATGCCATAGCACTCTACCCAGGGTGACAGCTTGAGGCTCTGTCTAAAAAAAAAAAAAAAAAGCTGAGCAAATTAATAAACTGGATTGGATGACAAACCAATGGAGCAGGACCACCATTTGCCCACCTTACAGTTGAAAAGGAAGGACATCATCAGAGACATCTTGTCTGTGTTGTACAGGTGGGACTCCTGAAATCATTTTTAGATTTTTGAACAACTGAGTCATAGTTTCAAACAATTGAGCACAAAGACCCCAGGAGGCTGCCACTGAGTTACAAAGGGCACCTGTCCTCACCCACTAGGAGCAGGTTCTTGAAATTCTCCAGCATCACATCTCGGTACAGCCTCCTCTGGGCAGAATCCAGCAGCCCCAGCTCCTCCTCAGTGAAGACCACAGCCACATCCTTGAATGTCACCATTTCCTACAATACCAATCACATGCAGACTATGAGAGCAGGGCAGTGCTGAGATATAAAGGATTGGAACCTATTCTGGATTCGGAGGGACTTGAGTCAAATTTAAGTAGCTGCCTTCTGTTTACCTGTCATACTGCTAATTCCATCCACAAAAAGGGCTGTAAGACAAAACAATCCTTGCACTTCAAATTGTTGTCGTTTGTTAGTACTCATATAGGTAAGCTCCTGGAACTCTGTTGCACCTTGGGTTACTAATACTTTAACTTTTTGCTAATAATGACATTTTCCCCACAAAAGCTCTAGTTTCGACAGTATCTGATATTATCCCTTTCCCCTGTTTTACTCATTCATACACATCACATAGTTGCCAAACTTACAAGCTATTAGTCACCCTCATTGCTTACGTAGGTAAGTCACCCTCTGTGCCACATCTGAGGACTGCAGTGTGTATGGCTGTGGTGGTGAGCACAGCTCTGGAGCCTGACTGCCTGTGTCCACATCTGGATGCTCTTGCCCTGTGCTAGCTGTGTGATCTGGGACAGGTTTCTTTTCTTTTTTTTTTTTGTTTGAGACAGAGTCTCACTTTGTCGCCCTTGGTGGACTGCCATGGCACCACAGCTCATAGCAACCTCACTCTTGGGCTTAAGTGATTCTCTTGCCTCAGCCTCCCAAATGGCTGGGACTACAGGCCCCTGACACAATTCCCAGCTAATTTTAGAGAGTAGGTCTTACTCTGGCTCAGGCTGGTTTTGAATTTGTGAGCTCAGGCAATACACCCACCTTACACGTGTGAGCCACCACACCCAGCCTTTGGGACAGGTTTCTTATCCTCTCATTTACATGCAGAAGCCTATACCACAGGGTTCTTGTAAGAAAATGAGCAACCACATGTAAAGCATTTAGCAACAATGCCTAGCAGGTAGTAAGTACCCAGTAAACATTAGCTACCTTATTAATATTTTCGTCTTGTCTTTTATTTCATTTCAGGGCTGCACAGTAATTCAAGGAATTGATGATCTGGAATATCATGAACTGATTCAGTTAATGCCCCACTTAGTTTCTGGTTACCTATTATAAACTATGTTGCAAAAACATTCTTTTACAGCTTGGTGCCTGTAGCTCAGTGGCTAGGGTGCCAGCCACATGCACCAGAGCTGGCAGGTTCGAACCCAGTCCAGGCATGCCAAATAACAATGACAACTACAACCAAAACCAGGCATATGGTAGCGCCTATAGTCTCAGCTACTTGGGAGGCTGAGGCAAGAGAATTGCTTATGTCCAAGAGTTTGAGGTTGCTGTGAGCTGTGATGCCACAGTTCTCTACCTACCACAGGCAACATAGTGAGACTGTCCCCCCCAAAAAAAAAAATTCTGGCTGTAGCTCAGTGGGTAAGGTGCCAGCCACATACACCAAGGCTGGTGGGTTCAAATCCGGCCTGGGCCAGCTAAAACAACAATGACAACTGCAACAGAGGAATAGCCGGAGTTGTTGTGGGCACCTGTAGTCCCAATTACTTGGGAGGCTGAGGCAAGAGAATCGCTTAAGCCCAAGAATTGGAGGTTGCTGTGAGCTGTGACACCACAGCACTCTACCTAGGGTGACAGCTTGAGACTCTAAGAAAAAATTATTTTACATAGACCTCATTTCCTAGAACTCTGTTGATTATCTCCTCAAAATAAATACCAAAGGCTTGGAGCCTCTGGCTGAAGTGGCTAGGGTCCCAGCCACATACACCTAAGCTGGTGGATTGGAATTCAGCCTGGGGCCCACCAAACAACAATGACAACTACAAACAAAAAATAGCTGGGCTTTGTGGTGGGCGCCTGTAGTCCCAGCTACTTGGGAGGCTGAGGCAAGAGACTCGCTTTAAGCCCCTTAGCCCGCTGAGGCAAGAGACTCGCTTTTTTTTTTTTTTTTTTAAGAGACAGAGCCTCAAGCTGTCACCCTGGATAGAGTGCTGTGGCATCACAGCTCACAGCAACCTCCAATTCCTGGCCTCAAGCGAGTCTCCTGCCTCTGCCTCCCAAGTAGCTGGGACTACAGGCACCCGCCACAATGCCCGGTCATTTTTTTTTGGTTGCAGCCACCATTGTTGTTTGGTGGGCCCGGGCTGGATTCGAACCCACCAGCTCAGGTGTACGTGGCTGGCGCCTTAGCCCATTGAGCCACAGGCGCTAAGCCAAGAGACTCGCTTTAAGCCCCTTAGCCCACTGAGCCACAGGCACCAAGTCAACTTAAACTTTTAAATCAAGTACATATATATTGCTCTAATAAAATTGTACATGAATAATGAAAATCACAAAGAGACACAGACACCTAGAAAGCTTCAAACACAGGGAAAAAGAATCTAGCTCGTACTGTATAAAAACATATTTTTTTCCCCTCAAGTTTAGCTTCAATATGATCCTGTTAGATGAAACTATAGTTTAAGTATTCTTTTTACAAAAAACCTGTAGCATCACTTATAGGAAATTTTTTTTTTTAGTTTTCAGCCCCTAGAACATTCAAGATATACAATTCTCTCAGAATTTCTTTTTGAGTAAAGATTGTATGTAGGAAAACTGATATTATAATGTAAAACTGAAAGAACCCTCAGGAGCTTAAATGCTTATGTGTGGGGGAAATAACTTAAGAAAAGGAGGAGGAGGGTAACAACAGTTCACTGAAATAATATTAGACGATAAAAATTAAGTGCTATTGGGAGGCGCCTGTGGCTCAAGGAGTAGGATGCCGACCCCATATACCTGGGGTGGCGGGTTCAAGCCCAGCCCCCGCCAAATAAACTGCAAAAAAAAAAAATTAAGTGCTATTGACCAGGCAAGGTGGCTCACACCTGTAATACTAGCACTCTGGGAGACCGAGGCGGGTGGATGTCTGGGTTCACAGGTTCGAGACCAGCCTGAGCCAGAGTGAGACCTCATCTCTAAAAATAGCCGGGTGTTGTGGCAGGCGCCTGTAGTCCCAACTACTTGGGAGGTTGAGGCAAGAGAATCGCTTGAGCTCAGGAGCTGGAGGTTGCTGTAAGCTATGACCCCACAGGGCACTCTACCGAGGGCAACAAAGTGAAACTCTGTCTCTTAAAAAAAAAAAAAAAATTGTGCCTATTACTGCAAGTATGGTTAGAAATGCATATTTAGGAAATGCCATGGGGAAAATAAAAAACCAGAAGAAATGTGTGGGATTTTTTATTTGCATTCTCTTTTACACTATTATCTGTGAAATAAAAATGACAATAAAATAAATTAAAAACTAGGGCAGCACCTGTGGCTCAGTGAGTAGGGCGCTGGCGAGGGTGGTGGGTTCAAAACTGGCCCGGCCGAACTGCAACAAAAAGACAGCCGGGCATTGTGGTGGGTACCTGTAGTCCCAGCTACTCCGGAGGCCGAGGCAAGAGAATTGCTTAAGCTCAGGAACTGGAGGTTGTGAGCTGTGCGACGCCATGGCCATCTGTAACTTATAATCTACTGAGGGCGATAAAGTGAGACTCTGTATCTACAAAAAAATTGAAAACTAAAAGGAAATTTTAGAAAAGGCAAAAACAGGCTTGGCGCCTGTGGCTCAACGGGCTAAGGCGCCAGCCACGTACACCTGAGCTGGCGGCTTTGAATTCAGCCCTGGCCCGCCAAACAACAACGGCGGCTGCAACCCAAAAATAGCCGGGTGTTGTGGCGGGCGCCTGTAGGCCCAGCTACTTGGGAGGCAGGAGGCAGGAGACTCGCTTGAGTCCAGGAATTGGAAGTTGCTTTGAGCTGTGATGCCACGGCACTCTATCCAGGGTGACAGCTTGAGGCTCTGTCTCAAAAAAAAAAACAAAAACAATATTATATATCTATTGTTGTTCTTTACCCTTGACAAAGAAAAGGAAAAAAAATGTGTCCACTGACTGTGAAATGAGGTAACATGTTAGATGACAGAAATGAAAATCAACTCACCTGGAATTTGGTCATTTTCTCCTTTTTCTAGGGTAAGTCAGAGACCTAAGAAAGCAGAGCAGAGTAATAGGAAAGAAGCCATGAGAGAAAGGGAAATGTATCTTTGTACAAATTAGAAAAGGTGCTTCTCCCCCAGCAGATGTGGCTACATGTATCCTCTAAGCCTCAGAGCAGGCAGCGTGGGCTGTATTCCAACTACCATTGGGCCGGAATGCCACAGCACTCTACTTAGGGCAACAGTGTAAGACTTGGTCTCAAGAAGAAGAAAAAAAGCTAATCATGAACTGTGTGTGGATAAGGCAGAGCCTTTCAACACCACCTCAGAGAGGTCTGCTACTCCAGTAGGCCACACGCCCCCATCCAAGTCCCTTCCCACATGGCCACTGCTGTAGAATCTACCAGATGTACGCACAACTAACAAGTCCAAGTATGAACGTGCTGCACAATCAGCAGTGAAAGATGTGTTTTCTTTCACTTATCCAATACTTACGGATCATCTTTTAAAATGGATACAGTTCCCAGATAGAAGCCAGAACAGAGTCCTTTGGGAGAGCATCAAAGGGGCCTCCCAACCCAGACTTGATGGAGGAGCAGGATGGAAAGGTTCAATGGAGAACACAAGGCCTGATCTTAACCCCGGAGGATGACTGAGCTATATTTGAGCTTCCCTCAAAGACAGGGAAGTTAGCAGAGTATGACAGAATGTTAGAGGATACCTGGAGCAAAAGAGAATGAACTAACATAAAATCTTGAGCATCCCTCCTCCTAGTTAACTGAACGGATCCCCATTGTTGGCCATGAGAAGGGACATCAGACATGCCTCGTCATGCCGCTTTCCCTTCTTGGAGGTATAAGCTCGCAAGACAAAGCTTGAACCACAATTGCAGGTCCTCAATTTACCCAGCAGATCTATGAGTCTACGTCTGGGGCATTCTCTCTGATTAACAGACTTAACTTAAAACATTCAAAGCCTGGTGGCGCCTGTGGCTCAAAGGAGTAGGGTGCCAGCCCCATATGCCGGAGGTGGCAGGTTCAAACCCAGCCACGGCCAAAAACAGCAAAAAACAAAAACAAAACAAAACAAAGACATTCCAAGCCTGAGCGGTCCTCAACCTGTGGGTTGCGACTCACAGGAACTGTATTAAAGGGTTGCAGCATTAGGGGTGGCACCTGTGGCTCATCCAGTAGGGCACCGGCCCCATATACCGAAGGTGGCGGGTTCAAACCCGGCCTCGGCCAAACTGCAAAACAGAAAAATAGCCGGGTGTTGTGGCAGGTGCCTGTAGTCCCAGCTACTCAGGAGGCTGAGGCAGTAGAATCGCCTAAGCCCAGGAGTTGGAGGTTGCTGTGGGCAGTGTGACGCTGTGGCACTCTACCAAGGGTGATAAAGGGAAACTCTGTCTCTACAAAAAGAAAAAAAAAAAAAGGGTTGCAGCATTAGGAAGGTTGAGAACCACTGCTTTAGAGAAAGCTTCATGACTTTCATCAATTACCAATCAAAGAATCTTTAAACCCATCTGTAATTTATAATCCCCTGCTTCGAGATGTCTTAGGCCCAAACCAATGTTTACCTTCTGTGTACTGATTTATGAGTTTATGCGTAATTCCTTTCTCCCTCAAATATACAAAATCAAACTGTAACCCAACCACAGCAAGTCCACTTGCTCTAGGCTTCCTGGGTGTGGCACTTGGCCATGGTCTCACACTTGGCTCAGTAAAAAACCTCTAGAAATTATTTTGCAGAGTTTGGGTTCTTTTTTATTAACAAGAGGAAGCAGAAGAGGTGGGAGAAGAAGTCAAGAGCCAAATCGTGTACTTTAGAGGAACAGCCTCATTTAATCCTCACTAGTGCGTAAGACAATTCTTCCTACAGTCAAGAATACGGAGGCACCAAGATTTTAAGTTACTTGCTCATAATTATCCATTTAACCAACAGAACAGCCAGAATTCTTAGTTCAGAGTTTGTGTTCTCGATTACCAGGACAGTGGCTCTAAATCTGCCAGATCACTGGTTATCATGGAAGTTTTTAAAAATAACACCGGTGCCCAGGTGGCAATCCAGGATCTATAAATCGGGATCTGCCAAAGAATTGTTTTGTTTTGTTTTTTTTGTAGAGACAGAATTTCACTTTTTCGCCCTCGGTAGAGTGCCGTGGCATCACACCGCTCACAGCAACCTCCAACTCCTGGGCTTAGGCGATTCTCTTGCCTCAGCCTCCTGAGTAGCTGGGACTACAGGCGCCCGCCACAACGCCTAGCTATTTTTCTGTTTTGCAGTTCGCCGAGGCTGGGTTTGAACCCGCCACCTTCAGCATATGGGGCCGGCGCTCTACTCGCTGAGCCACAGGTGCCACCCCAAAGAATTGTTTTTATGAATCCCTCCCCACTACAGTTTGCAGAGAGGGTTGCAAACCACAGAATATAACATGAATAGAGGCAACACTTTGCAAGCTGAGCCCATGCAATTAACCACTAGGCAAGTCAGCCTCACAAACAAACTGACAGAGAAAACACCAGCAGGAGAGCTGACTCCCAGCTTCCTGTTTCACTCTATTACAAGATATTCCTGGAGCTGTCACTAACAGGAAAGAACAGTGATGTGAGTTGTGGATGCCTTTGTAGGTACCTGGTGGTTAAAACATGTGCACAGCTGTCTTAGGGATAAAGTTGAGATTCTTAGCAAGCCACACAGAGAGGAATCTTCCATTTGTATCTGCTCGTTTTCCCTAGGAACCCTTTTTCCCCTACAGTCTCCAGCCACGTAAATCACTTGATCTCAGACACAAGTCTCCAGACCCTTCCTTGCATGTGCTGTTCCTTCATTTCTTTTCTTTTCTTTTTTTTTTTTTGAGACAGAGCCTCAAGCTGTCACCCTGGATAGAGTGCCTTGGCATCACAGCTCACAGCAACCTCCAATTCCTGGGCTCAAGCGAGTCTCCTGCCTCCGCCTCTCAAGTAGCTGGGACTACAGGCGCCCGCCACAACGCCCGGCTATTACCGTCATTTCTTTTTCACCTAGATCGGGGTCAGTAAAGCAGTTTTTGTAAAGAGACAGTGAATATTTTAGGCTTTGTGGGTCACGTGCTTTCTCTGTTTTAAGTCTTTTTTCACTCTCAAAATAACTCTATTAAGTAGATGCTAATACGATTTTAATGAAGAAGAAACAGGCAGTAGATTAGGATACTTGCCTAACATGCTGCTAGGAAGTCGCGGAGATGGCTGATTGGGAAAAGGGTTGGGAAAGCACACAAACTAGGGGACCTTCAATCCCCTCGATGTACAACCCCTGGCCCCAGCACTAAGCCCGGGATGCGCAAGCAGCCGCACACTTGAGAAGGCTCATTCAAAGAGAACACCCCGCCCTTCGCCGTAGGTGCGTTCTCTTCCCCAAGGTCGACAGCCCGGGTACTTCTGGCCACAGCAAAACGCTGAAAGATCGGTGTGGACGCAGGGAGTGGGATACCGGGAGGGGAGGGCTCACCTTTCTGGGAGGAACGAAGGCCACGGCCTCGCGTACCTGGGGCGGAAGTGACTCTGCCTACAGGGACGTCCTGAACTACGATTCCCAGAATTCCCGACGGGAACAGGGACACAGCCGCCGCTTCCTGTAGCGGAAGTTATCCGAGTCCACAGGCGTCCCAACTACACTTCCCAGAACTCCAGGGACACGCCCGCCCCCCGCCTTCCTAGGGTAGAAGTGCGGGCTTCTAAACCCAGGATCTGGTTTGTATTTCTCAACCAGAGGATCGGGCAGAACGAATTCTGCAGCTCTGCCTTCGTAGGCCCGAAATGGTTCCAAACACAGAAATCTGTGAGGTTAGGCCGGCGTGGTGGCTCACGCCTGTAACCCTAGCGCTCTGGGAGTTTAAGGCAGGTGGATCGCCTGAGCTCAGGAGTTCGAGACCAGCCTAAGCAAGAGCGAGATACCCCCCCCCACCGCGCGCACACAGAGACATACACACAAGAAAAATGAAAAAAACTGAGGCAACAGAATCGCTTGAGCACAAGAGTTTAAGATGAGCTATCATGCCATGGCACTCCACCAAGGGCGACAAAGTGAGACTTTGTCTCACAAAAAAAAAAAGAAAAAAAAAGCTGTGAATTTTATATATGTGTGTGTACATATATATATATATACATGTACATATTTGAGTAGGTATATAAATATATATGTTTTTTTCTCCAGGAGACTGTATATTAAAGGCGCCTTTGCTGGTGAGTAAGAGTTTCGGACCCTGTGGATCTTCTGGACAATTCCCAAAATCTTCTGCAGGGAAGCGCTTCCTGCAAATTGGCTCTCTCTGTTTCGGAGATGTCAGTATTTGCACAGTTACTATTCTCTTTTGGATATTCAGTCTGAATTAATTTTACACTGCTAGCCGAGCTCAACCGCCCCCACCTCCCTTTTTGTTTTACAATTTCTTGGCTTTATGGACCGGACCGAGCCTAGCCGTCAGCGCTGTGGTGGTGCGCCTACAGAGCAAGGGGTTCCTGACGGAGCTGACGACGTTTTTCTGGAAGTGCAGGGCGTCGCGCAGCGCGTACATCGCTTTGAAGAAGTATGGTGGTAGAACTAAACCCTTCCAAAGGTTCTGTGGAGGACTTTGAGCCCGCAGACCAGTTATCTGTTCAGAGCTACAGAAGGGAAAAAGATGAGCACAGTGGCAAGCTCCAAAGAAGGGAAATCGATTTCAGAAGGCTTATTCAAACCTCTTGAGAACTAACATGGATGGGCTGTAGAGGGACAGAAAGAGCAAGAGTAAAAGGTGTAAAGCAGCACAGGGAGGGACACTGAGTTTCCTGCTATCATTCACTAACCCTGAATTGCTATTTTTCCTTTTGGCCACAAAGCTAGGTTTCTGGTGCCCCCACGCTAATTGTTTTCATGTGAGGTTAGTTTAGGGTCATTTTGTAGAAAAGGGTTGCAGTGTTTACAGGGTAGTTGTGATGAGAAGACAGTTTATTTTAGATCTAGCTAGTGGATCTATGCTGCATGGCTTTATCTTCCTGGATTATACATTAAAAGTCCCAGGAATCATCCCTGTGAAGAGCAGTGTATCCCGGGCATTGCGGCGGTCGCCTGCAGTCCCAGCTACTCGGAGGCTGAAGCAAGAGAATCGCCTAAGCCCAGGAGTTGGAGGTTGCTGTGAGCTGTGAGGCCACAGCACTCTACCAAGGGTGACAAAGTGACACTGTTGAAATAAAATAAAATAAAATAAAAACCAGTGTATCACCTAACACATCGCTTTCCTGTCAAAAAGAATTTTTTTTTTTCAGGCGGTGCCTGTGGCTCAGTGGGCAGGGTGCCGGCCCAATAAACCAAGGGTGGCCGGTTCGAACCCTGCCCTGGCCAGCTAAAACAGCAGTGGTAACTGCAACAAAAATAGCCAGGGGCCTCTGGTCCAAACTACTCAGGAGGCTGAGGCAAGAGAATCGCCTAAGCCCAAGAGCTGGAGCTTGCTATGAGCTGTGACACCATAGCACTCTACCGAGGTTGGCAAATTGAGACCCTGTCTGTAAAAAAAAAAAAAAGCTGGGTGTTGTGGCAGTGCCTGTAGTCCCAGCTTCCTGGGAGACTGAGGCAAGAGAATCACTTAAGCCCAAGAGTTTTTGGTTGCTGTGAGCTGTGACCTGGCACTCTACATAGGGTGACATAGTGAGACTGCGTCTTAATAAAAAAGGAAAAAGAAAAGAAATTGCCCTCCTTAGCCAATTTCCTGTTAAAAATTTGTGACATGGTTCAGTGCCTATAGCTCAAGCACATACACCAGAGCTAGCGGGTTTGAATCCCGCCCAGGCCGGCCAAACAACAATGACAACTACAACCAAAAAGATAGCTGGAAGTTGTGGCAGGTACCTGTAGTCCCAGCTACTTGGGAGGCTAAGGCAAGAGAATTGCTTAAGCCCAGGAGTTGGAGGTTGCTGTGAGCTGTGACTCCATAGCACTCTACCCAGTACGACAACTCGAGGCTCTGTCTCAAAAAAAGAAAAAAAAAAGAAAAAATTTATGACAAAGAACTCAAAACTCTTGTGGGCCAAATATGTTATGAATTAATTCTACTTAAACATTTGTAACGATTCCAAATTGTATTTAAAAAAATCAACACGGTTCAACGCCTGTGGCTCAACGGGCTAAGGCGCCAGCCACGTACACCTGAGCTGGCGGGTTCGAATCCAGCCCCGACTTGCCAAACAACAATGACCGCTTCAACCAAAAAATGGCTGGGTGTTGTGTCGGGCGCCTGTAGTCCCAGCTACTTGGGAGGTGGAGGCAAGGGACTTGCTTGAGCCCAGGAAATGGAGGTTGCTGTGAGCTGTGATGCCAAGGCACTCTATCCAGGGTGACAGCTTGAGGCTCTGTCTCAAAAAAAAAAAAAAATCAACACACTGTACCTCATAAAAGCATAAATGTATTCATGATCTATGTGTATATGACTTAATAAAAGGGAAGAAAAAAACACTTGAACCCATGCCGAGCTAGATTGATAAGCTCTGACTGTGCTCCTGTGATGGGCAGCATCATTGGAAATTGTCAAACTCCAGGAACTTACAGCTCTGATTCTGATGTGTGGCATGGGGTGGAGGGGGTTGTTTCTTTCTCTTCTCTCTGTTTTTTTTTTTTTTCTTCTTCCTTGGTATAGGGTCTTGAGCTCTTGCCTGGGATGGAATGCCGTGGCCTCCTCATACTTCACTGCAGCCTTCAACTCAAGAGAGACTCCTCTCTCAGCCACTCCCTGCTGCCTTCCTACTTTATTTTTTATTTATAGAGACTGGGTTTGGGTGATGCCCAGCGTTGTTGCTAAGTCCTGACCTCAAGTGCCACTTCAGCCTGGGTCTCTAAAAGTATTAGGATTACTAACATGAACCACTATTCACAGCCCATGCAAGGTTGAGGAACCAGCAGTGTTAGAAGAAAAGGCCTTTTGTTGTTTTAAATGTTCAGGAATATGATGTATATGTATTATTCTGTTCTGGAGTCATCTGGAAAAATCTGATACAGGTGAGGGTTGTTAATTTGGGTAATTAGATTGGAACTACTAAGGTGTGGCTCCAGATAACTAGACTATCTGATTAAAGGTTTAGATTATGTTAAATTGTTGTAAAATTGTGTGTGAATAAGATATGTATTAGACTAAGAATCGCAATACTCATGTGTGACAAATATGTGATTTTTACATAAATCTGGACAACAAAACATAAATCTTATTTTCTTCTCTTCCTTGCCTGGTGGCTGTTTCAGGGTCAGACTTGTCCTGTTGTTTTCTTTCTTTGTTTTTTTTTTTTTTTTGTAGAGACAGAGTCTCACTATATTGCCCTTGCGGTAGAGTGCCGTGGCGTCACACAGCTCACAGCAACCTCCAACTCCTGGGCTTAGGTGATTCTCCTGCCTCAGCCTCCTGACTAGCTGGGACTACAGGCGCCCACCACAATGCCCGGCTATCCCCCTATTTTTTTTTTAAGTATATGTATTTTATTTAGCAATATTTGGACATATGAAAAGAAACAGCTAAAGAATTTATAAGTAGTTGCTTCTAGGGAATGGGATTTGGTACTGTAGGCAAGGCAGACAAATAACTGCTGTGTTAGATTACAAGCCTTTTAGAGATACTCTACTTTTTATTTTATGGATATTTACAACTTATCCAGATTGAGATAAAAGCTACAAGAAATAAGATGATACTATATTTAAAGACAAAATTCTCTCGAAAAGTTTGTTAATACTATTAACAATAAATCACTCGGCTCGGCGCCTGTAGCTCAACGGGCTAAGGCACCAGCCACGTACACCTGAGCTGGTGGGTTCGAATCCAGCCCAGACCTGCCAAACAACAATGATGGCTGCAACCAAAAAATAGCCAGGCGTTGTGGTGGGCGCCTGTAGTCCCAGATACTTGGGAGGCGGAGGCAAGAGACTTGCTTGAGCCCAGGAATTAGAGGTTCCTGTGAGCTGTGATATCCTCTCTCACTTCCATTGTCAATAGCAATGCTTGCTTTTATCATTCTATCAAACAACTGTTTGTTGTTTATTGCCCTCGTGCAGTTTTGTGCAGAGTCTTTATCCAAAAATAAAATAAATGCAACTCCTTTACTCTTCCTCGTATCTTTATCTTTCTTTATAGTAACCTTTACAACTTTGCCATACTTGGAAAATATCCTGTATTGAGAGAGGATACCGGAGAAGGGTGAGGTCTGGGAGAACAGGTTTTGTCAAGGAGAGCACAAGGATACACTTGCAGGGTCCTCTCCATGGTGACTCAACCCTTAGGAATTTGTAACTTCCTGGAACTTGGAAATTTCCAAGTTCTGTGAAATCCTATAGTTCTGTGGGGGCTGGACTAGCATCTCCCGCTTGATTCAAACTGGCCAATGAGAAGGGCACCTGTGGGGTGGAACTTCTTGACTGTCAATAAAAAGGGAAATATCAAGCTAGACCGGAGCGCGGCTATTTGGAATTCTTCTATGCCGTATGCTCCCAGCTGGTGAATAAAGCCCCTCCTCTTATAAACGTGCTGTTTGGGTGCTCTTTCTCTCCCTTGGGCCTTGTCTTCCTGCAACAGTATAAGTCATTGTTTGTCAGAGAAAA